>OY282449.1:66222139-66402634 GCA_958295655.1 Palloptera scutellata | reverse complement strand
TGTATCAACTTCACAGAAATTTAATATATTATTTTATAATTTTATATATGTACATATACATACATATATGTATGTACATAATGTACAGCTATACGTATTCCTGTACTATAAAAATTTTAATACAGAATTGCTGAATTAATGAAAAACCCTAACTCATTTCTGCTTAAAATCAACATCCTGCTAATGCTTTTAAACCTCATAAAGTCAAAGTTACTATCAAATTTCCCCCATTCCGAGTTAACCTTATGTACAAGGTATACATTTTCAGGGCAACTAAGAGTATGCGCTAATGGTGCGTAGTGCAGCTAGAGTATGAAAATATATATTAAAATTAAAACGTTAAGAAAAAACAACACACTACTTAAAAACCTCGTTTTTTTCTGTTTTGTTGTTTAGCTTAATATTGAAAGAAGAAGAAAAATAAACAAGAAACTCTAACAAAAATATAGAGAAATAAAATAAATAGTTTAAACTTTTTCCCATGATTATTTGCTTTATTGTCAAATGTCAAAAGAAAACAAACGCGGCTGTCAACAAAGCCTTCACTTGTTCTACGCACAACAACAGTAGCAATAGAAATAGTAGAAGCACCACCAACAACAACAACAAAACAAATATTATAATAATAGTAGTAAAACGAGTTCAAAGTCTTCAAAATACAAACAATTCACCTTCTCACCCGCTTGCATCATTGTACATTGTATTGTGTATCTGAAATTTTGTAGTCACACGAAATACTCGTACATATATGAAGAGAAGACTTATTTCCAGTTAACAACAACAACAACAACAACAACAACAATAAAAAAATGCTTCTTGTTCTTCGTTTGTTGTGACAAAACTATCAAAATCAAATTTAAGCTTCAAAAAATCACAGATTAACAATCTCACACCGTGAAGAAAAACATTATGTTGTCACATAAACATATACACACGCACAAACGTACGCACGCACACATAAACAGTGAAATCAAGGGGCAGACATTCAGTTTAATAGGTATAGATAGACATATACCTGAATTGGTATGAAGAGATGAAGAATGCGTGGTAGTGATGAGTGTGAGGTATGAAAATTGTATACCATCAGTTTCATGCTAAAGCTGCTGTTCTGATTCTGATTCTGCTTCAGTTTCTTTTTTTAATTTATTTTCTCTCTCTAGATTACTTAAATGAGCCTTATTAAGATCAACGACAATGACAACAACAATAGCAATTTTTATAATGTTTGTCAATTTTCTTTGCAAGTTCTCTATAGTATTTCTATTGAAATTGCAAAAATAGTACCGCTTAATTATAGTACGAGTATGTTAGAAGCCCATAAATTTAGGAATAGGTTTAAGATAAAATTTTTCCTGTATATAAGTAAAATCGCCTATAGTACGTTCACATGGAGGCCTAAAAATTAGATTTTAGCGCCAAAAATCGATTTTGGTTGAAAATAACTTAAAAATTTAATTTTCGGCATAGAAAAATTGATAAATGAAAATCAGACTTTTAGTCGATTTTCAAGGCAAACAAATTTCTTGATATTGCAATAATTAGTGTTTTTGACATCATCATTAGACAGATCTCACCAATGTCATTTCTTTCTCACCAAGATCCATTCTTTCCGTTTTTTGTTAGAAATACATACTATAGTCTAAGTTAAATATACCTTTAAAGTACATACATATGTAGTTGTGTTCTTATAAATTGGTATAGTTTGTAGTGTGTTGGCCTGCTACGCAAGGTATCCGAGTCGCAAATCTCGGCAACGCAACTCAAAAAAAAAAAAAACATTTCCGTGCGTCAGTGAAACGACCTATAAAGTTTACTTCTTCGGAACGTTTGCGTTTTGGGTTTCCAGGTTAGGTTTAGTAATCTTGTAAGAACCAGAGTCTATCGCAGACATTACAGTCGTAGCCGAAGGAAATTTTCACGATGTACTGATTTATACAAACGATAAGCCTTGTATAGTTCAGTTTTGATGATTCTCTGATCCCAGTTGTCCTACATATGGATTTATTTAATTTTGATCGTTTGTATTTCCAAAGCATGCAACGCCCTCTGCAAAATCACCATCTCCATCAAAATATTCATATTAAAAAAATGCGAATTATGTATTTGCTACATCATTATAATTATAATCTTACCATCATCATCTTTATGAAAATCATCATAAAAATATTCAGGTTGTATCATCTCAACAGGTGGGGAATTTGCTTCTTTCTGGTCCGAGAACTCGCGAATGTTATGAGGTTGACTAGAAACTTGGTAAATCTGGTCCATGTTTTGTTGTGCTGATGCGAGGAAATTTTTTTAATTAAATCTTCTGCCCGTCTCTTTCGTTGAGAAGCTGGGAATTCGGCCACGGCAATGACTGCCTGGTGCTGGATAGTCTGAGAACCTTTGTCGGGACGACTCAATGAGATGAATGTTGATGCAATTATTGGCCCTAAAGATCTCATTTCACATTCATGCTGTTCTCCCGTTAAATTTTAGTGAAATTCGAATTCTGTTGTGCCTCAAGTTGCTTGCGAAGTCTACGCACTCGCGATGTCCCAGTGCTGGTTTTAGGGTTTTTATTCACGATATTAGAATCTGAATTTTGTTTGTTTTTCGACGAAGTCTACATTCTCGCTATCCCTCAGCTGTACTTTTAGCTGGTGATTTTATCGTAACACACTCGTCATTTGTTGGCACCTCGAGTTTCTTTCAGCTCTAGAAATTTCTAAAAAATTTTGTTTGATATGTTAAATTTTTTTTTGCAATGCCAAATTTTACTTAAAAATGAAGGGCAGCGCCCTTTAACAGTCGAGCATGATTCATACTCAGTGCCCTCTATCAATCAAGTTAGAATCATACGCATGGATGCATATATGTTAACACATAATTTTTCATACACTACTTTCGCTTTTTTTTTTCAGCCCTCCATGGACTGTTGTTGTTGTTGATTAAAAATATATTAACCAATCATTTTCGATATTATTGGCCACACTATATTCACGATAAGTCTATTGAACATATATGAAATCAATGCCTTTATCACCGGTGACAGTCGTGTCTCAGACTGATGTCAACAAGTCAAGTTTATTAAGGTTGTATGTAGTTCCCACCAACGGGAGAAAAGAAGAATCCTACTATTTTCATTCTTGGATATCGAACTACTTTTTGACGAACGTGAGTCATTTAAATCTTTTCCACGATTGACTTTAGCGCAAGTGGCAATGTTAAGGATTTCTGTCTAGAAAACACTAGACAATGTGAACGTGGGAAACGAGACTGACCTTAAGTAAATCTTCTGCCCTTCTCTTTCGTTGAGAAGCTGGGAATTCAGCCACCTCAATGACTGCCTGGTGCTGGATAGTCTGAGAACCATTGTCGGGACGATCCAATGCTATGTGGTAAGGAGCATTATTTGTCTTTTTATCTTGCAAGCTGGAAGATTGTATGTACAAAAAAAGCAGACAACTTTATTCCGCAGTACAAGCCATGTGGCCATACTAACTTATTGTTCGAGCAATTTTATCGATATGATAACTAAGATTATCAGTGCTTCTCAATTTTATCAATCGCACATTTTTCATATTGCTATTGAAAATATCGATTTCAATAGTATCGAGCCGCCCCTCAACCTCATATTGATATGCACGACATATATGTAGATACGAGTATAGTGAATTAAATTTTATATTAAAACTGATTTGGAAAATATCCTATGTGACTTTTATTTCACAGAATATTTCTACTTTCATTTCACATCATTTGGGGGAAATATTTTAGAAAAATTATTTATAACTTGTCTCGCCATGTTGCTATTTTTGAATTGAAAATATTTGCATTTCTTTCTTGATAAACTAACAAACTGGAGAGCAACTCACAAACAAACACACGCACACAAACACCCCTCTACAACAAGTTTCCAGTGAGCTAGTCATCTGTGTACATACAAATGTATGTACCGTTCTGTATGTACATATGTACGAGTATGTAGTTGGCCAGACTTGCCATCCAGATAGCTATGCAGCTAGCAACATTAGCAAATGTAGTGAAGATGCTAACAGCTTATTTTCTTCTCCGTTCTACATACACAAGAATGACGACAATTACGATAGTGTTTCTGTTGGTTTTTATTTTAAAATTGTTGTTATTTTATTATTGTCTCTGTTGTGTATTTTAGTTAGTGTTGCTACTTATTTTCGATGGAAACAACATATGTGTGTGTGTATGTATTTCTGTTGCTGATTTGTTGTTGTTGTTTATGTCATTAACATTTGCGTATATTTTTTGGTCGTACTCACACGTACTACCTACAGTATAAACTGAAAATGTCAAATATGTATGCATTTCGACCGTAATTCATTGCCACGTTGATGTTTGTAAGTTGTTGTCAGTTGCTTTCAGTTTTGATGACAATTTTGTTTGTTTGTTAATTTGCAAAATCAACAATATCACGTGCTTTATGGTTTACCTGAAAATTAAAAACAAAACAAAAAACAAGAACAAATCATGTAGCTACATTGGTAAATATTTTATATTAAATGATAACAATAATAAATTTGTATAAAACTGTTGAACCTTATCAAAGACATCGTTAAATTTCTTTAATGGGAATTTCTCGACGATATGATGCCTGGTGAAATTCCACATTCACACGAGCTTTATTTATTTTCATTGAATTTCTGTCAGTAATTGCAATTATTTATTCTTTAATTATCGCTATTTTTGTTGATTAGTTAGTGGCTATGCATGGCGCCAACTGAGTTAAAAATATAACAAATTACTACATACTCGTATTAATAATTCGTATGTATGTTTGTTTATATTGTTATAAAATGCCATTCAATTTTAATGGGAAAATTCAAAGGTACTCATCAAAAATTATTGCAATTGTGACGTTTGTAATTTAGTAGTCTCTATGAATCAGAGCTGCCCAACGTTCGTGAGGAAATACGAGTGCCTCAAAAAATGTGTATTATTATTTTCAATTGAAGTGATTTTATGTGAGTCAAAACAAAGTCTATGTATGTATCTAATTATTGAAGAAAGTTGGACAAATCCATAAATAAACTATGTAAAGTAGAAAATTAGCATTCTCGCACTTTTGCGTTTATTTTCTCGAAGTTATGTGGAGTAATTCTAATACCAGATAAACTTACAGTTTACAAAATGAAGTCAATCAGTCTTCGTCTTGAACCACTCAAAACTATATTTTGCCTGGACTTAAAACAAGGTTAAACTTACCACTGGAACTGCTCTTGTTATACAAACATATATTGAAAACTTCAAAGAATTAGTAAATACCTGTAAAATTTATTTGTTTAACATTGTACGAACATGCTATATGTACAAGATAATAGAATATGTATGTACAAGTTGTAATTAAAAATAGAACGGGTGAGGTCCTCAAACAACAAAATAGGTATATGTAATGTAAAAATAATATGAAATAATATGAAAGTTGTACCGTAGATACACAAAAGATTAATATGTCGACACAAATATATAGGTAAGTTTGATGTATGTATATCGATTAAATTGATACGAGCAAAGAACAAAATTAACTTATAAATACTACTATTTATGAAAAACTTCTTCAAAGTGTTAAATGTTTGATGACATTGGCATTACAAACGATAAGATATCGGCTAATTTAATTTTTTTTTAGAGTTACTACAGGCACTTATACTTACCAGTTCTTCTCAAAATCACCACAATTATCGCAAATATCTAGATAACACAATTAAGCGGGGTTAGTCAGCCTGGAATTACTTACTTACTTACTTACTTACTTTACTTTTAATGGTACAACAGCCCATGGAGGCCGAGCTTTTCGCATCCACTCATGTTGTGCGTGTTATATATGTACATGAATGGAATGAATATATGTACAGTTTAATACCGAATCCGAACGGCGAAGTGAAAAGCTTTTCATAGCTATTTTTACTCTTGTAGGTTTGCCTTTGCCTGCCAAGAGGTGGTACCGTGTTGAACAATTATTTTTTCTACTTTTTGATTTTGCCTGTGCCGAGATTCGAACCACGGACACTCTGCGTAACAGTCAAACGCATTAGCACTACGCCACAGCGACCACATCAGCCTGGAAGTACTGTATTCAAAAAGCACAAACTTTGAGCATTATTATCCATTAGATGTTTGATTTTTAAGATTTTTCAACTATAATTTTCAAAAGAAATAAGTTGACCCATAAAATACACTTACTTTACTTTTAATGGCACAACAGCCCATGGAGGGCCTAGGCCGAGCTTTTCGCATCCACTCATATTGTGCGTGTTATATTTGTACATGAATGGAAGGGACCTACAGCTTTAAGCCGAATCCGAACGGCGAAGTGAAAAGCTTTTCATAGCAATTTTTACTCTTGTAGGTTTGCCATTGCCTGCCAAGAGGTGGCGCCGTGTAGAAAAATTATTTTTTCTACTTTTTTTTTTTTTGATTTTGCCTTTGCCGAGATTCGAACCCCGAACACTCTGCGCAGCAGTCCAACGCGCTACCACTACGCCACATCGACCACTAAAATACACACTCCGCATAAATGTCTTCAGAATTTAAAAAGTATCATGAAATACCCAGAATTCATATATTTAGATGTCAATTCCGATAGGAAACCAAAAAGAACTTCGTTTAATTTATACGTTAACGATAACGAACAATTTGGTAATGCCATAGCTATGTACTTGTAGTATAGTACGTATGTATATAGTAGTGTGTAACCGAAGGTAGTATTTTAACCGGACCCGAATCGGATTTTTTAGGTCGATTAGCAATGGTATGAAGAAAGGGAAAGAAATCTAGCTGCATTTCAGATAGTATCTCAGTGAGACTTTTGGCCTAAGTGAGTGCCAGCACCCACAGGCAATCACTTTAACCTATCCTAAGGCAAGTAACTAAGCAGATGAGCTAATTCAATCATAAATCTTCAAGTCGTAAAAAGGTGTTACAAAAATCTTCGAATCCAAAGGTACTGAATTGAAGTTTCGGAAACCGTGCATAATTTGAATTTTCTAAATAACTAATTAAGCATGGCTGCAAAAGATCGGCCTAGACCCTCCATTGGCTGTTGTGTCATTAAAAGAAGAAGAAGATGCATGGCTGGGACATACATAGGTATAATGATTCTGTAGTCTCCTTTTATTTCTGTTACTACCTCCTTCTCACCAATGTTGCTAAATCTTGGATTTTCAAGTCAACCAACTTTTTATTTAAATCCACCAGAGTTTAACACCAGCTTCACAAAGTTTTATATCATTTTTGATACATAAAAAAATTCAACACGTTACTTATTAAAAAGAGAACTATTCAAAAATTATTGAATTGGGTACTTTTACAGAAAACAACTAGAAAATGAACACGTATCATAATAGAAAAATATTACTGAGCTACGTAACAGTGTTGTTGTGTCAAAAGCATTGCCAATAACTGAAACATTGTCTTCAAGTCGAAGAAAAAGCACCGGAAAAAATCACTGCCACCAAATGAAAAATTTGTACGTAATATTTTTAAAATCAACTGGTTTTGGTGTTAAAAGTACTGATTTAGCTATAATCTCCCTACTCATTTCTCTCCCTCTCTCTCTCACACTATCTCAGTGTGAAGATACTAAAAAAAAATTTACACTTTTAACAAGCTGCATTACCAAAAGCATTCAACGTAAAACTAATAAATACTTACAAGTACTATTTTAAATTTCAGCAAAAAACTATATATTTCTCAGGAATTCTATAACTGAGAGTGAACCTTGTAGATGTTTCAATTAGTCTGCACAGTTAATAAAAACAACAACAAAAGATTAAACTAACTAACAACTTTTGCCTTCTCTACCTCTCCATTATTGGATAAAATTAAAAAATTTTAGTACATGAATAAAATGCGATCAACCAAATTCCAACAGTATAACCTACTAAATAAAAACGAACCCTAGGTGGTCGAAATTATTAACACTACTGTATCCACGCGTTGCAGTAATTGCGTCTGCGGTGTTGTTGTTCTTCTTCATTTTTCGATATTTCAATAACAGAATATGGCGTCTGTTTTAATGTATTAACCTAGTCAAAGCAATAATTTACGACATTTTGCAGCAGCTGCAAGAGGTGAGATGTCGAGAGGTGGATAGCCGGCTGACTGTCCAGCCACACGATCACAAAGATTATGGTTGGTGCTGCTTATCAATTTCACGGGAATCCAATCGATTTTTTCATGTCTTTTTGCTTTTTTTTTACTTAAAATTAAAAACCCACAAAATAAAGCGTTAAATAACAATATGTATGTACGAGTATGTAGGTACATTTAAGTATACGAACACCTTATGTGAGTGTGTGTGTGTGTATCAATAAATGGTGTTGATGTCCCGCGAAGCGTGTGAAGATGCTAACGATGCCGCCAAAACTTGTTAACCGCAGAAAAAATTTAAGCTTGGGACAAAAGAAAATGAAAAAATAATTTTAGTGATTCATATCCAGAGTCGAGAGATGCGGGGGAGATAGGTAAGTTTCGTAGAGCAGTAGGAGGAGTCAAATAAATTTTGTTAATTTGGAGTATATTAAAAATTAAATTTTTAAAAGTCAAAGAATTGTTTAGTTTTCAAACACTAACACTCTTCTTTTTCACCATCAGAGCCATCATCATTATTATCATCGCCATCGTCATCGCCATCGGTATCGCCATGATCATGATCATTAAGATCACTTGGCAAATTCCATGCAATTCCAATCAATATAAAAACTGGCGTCTGGCCTTTTTATCATTTCCTTATCAGATTTCAAGATCTTTTTCTTTATAATAAGATCTTTGTCACATCCTTAAGTAACCGTGGGTACAATATATCAATATATGCGGTTTACAAGTTCGCGATATGTTGCAGCAGCAGTCGCCGCAGAAACACCAACAATAGCAGCAGCAGCCGCAACAGCAGCAACTACATTGAGTGCTATAGCGCATATGTATGAGACTGAAATAAAATCCATTAGTTCTGCACCTTCGCAACAGAAAGGTTGCTGCTGTTAGCTGCATTCGTTCACACACACACAGGCACTTGCATAGCTGTATATGTAATATCAATTTTTCCTTATTTCATTCTTTCATTTTTCGCACACAACTTGGTAAAAATTAACACGCAGCTTCAATTTTGGCCAGAAAAAAATAAGCAAAAAATAAATCGTTTACGTTTTTCGTTAGCAGACTGGAACTGTTCATCACAAGCTGTTTGTGGAGGCTCAGCCGTAGTCTCAGGCTCAAAAAGACTCTCATTTCGGTTTTGGGCGTCTGTCGCCAAAATTCTTCAAGCCTCCTTCATCTCCTTCACCATCTGCATCAACCTCCTGCTTCAAGCTCAAGCCAAATACTTCAATTTAATAAATTAATTGGCTTTGTGGCGGCTTGGAGCCTTGTTTTCCCTTCTTCGTTCATTTCAACTTTTTAACGTTTTCGTTTTTTTTCCTCTTATTGAACTCTTTCTGAACTGTTTTTTCTCTTTTTTTTTGCATTGGTTTTGATTTTGAAACAGGCAAACCTCCCATGAAAAGATAGAAATCTTCACTTCAGAGGCGGCAAATTTTACAGGGATCCTCTTACATTTCGTTTATGTGTTTGTGTGTGTATGCGTGTGCAGTAATATGGAAGCTTTTTTTTGTGAGCATTCGCAATAGGTACGTATCTGGCAGCGGTAAAATTTTAGCTGTTGCTGCCTGCTTCCACTACTGTCTGTTGCGCTGCAGCTGCAAATTCCTCAAGCTCAGTTGCACATTCAGGTTCTTTTTTTATTTTTAGCTGAGCACTGACTGCGCTCTGCTGGTTCATCTTTTATATTTTTCTCACTTTTTGTGTTCTTGCGTAGATTTGTTTTTTGCGATCTCAGGTGTCAATGATTTTATTTTTGGCCACCCAATTTTGAAATTCCACTTAATCGCAAAATGTGTTAAGCGCCTGTCCCGATATCGCAGATTCCATTTGGCTGACCTTATTTAAGAAAATACTAATAATAAAATGCTCCAGCGACTATTTGCAATTGCCCCGCTGTTGATCATTTCACGCAATCGAATTGACTTTGGATCATATTAGAAAAGGATACAGGTAATTAAAGGATAAAGGTGTTGTCGAATCTCTTTTGAACGACATATATACATCTACATATACATCTTATGAATGCGTGCATCATACCGACAAAGAGTTTTACTCTATTTAAAAGTGATACTTTAGCAATTTTTCTTTGTGTGGAAATTAAACCCGGGGGGTTGAATAATCTGATCCGTGAAAATAAAGCCCGTCACGCAATTCACTCCGAAATTGTATAAAATTCGGAGTCAACTATTCGACTTAGACGATTCGAACCCTGAATAGTTTAGTATGGAATAAACTAAATTTTCTCTACATAGACTCCGAGGGCTTACCTGGTACTCCGATCGTTCGGCATACCGATTGTTTGGCATACCGAGTCTCTAGAATACTGCAATTTTTAATCCATTTTTGCACTCCTTTTATATCGGCTGTACAATAAGTTTCTCTTAATTCTGTGATACTTATATGCTCCTACTTCAACTAAAAATTACACTTTCTGCTTTAGTAACTGTAAGGTCAATACCATAAGACTTTCAGATTCTAAGTATTACGATTTTAGTCCCTCAAATACCAAGAAATCAAAAGTTTCTTTAAGCTCACTCACAACGTGAGTAATTCTGTAATGGAATTCATTTATGTGTTTAAAAGGTTTCCCTCCGGGAAGCTGTCCAATTTGAACTCCACTTATTGTCTTTATTTACATTCACTTCACTTTCAGTGCCATCAAAAAAGACGGCGCTCTTTTTCTCACCAAATATGATGTCAACCCAAATGCTTATCACTTGCTTTTAAGACATAGCAGCAGCCGAAGAAGCAGCACTTTGAGCTGCAAAAAAACAGCATATTGCGCTATGCAATTGTGATCCCAACTGCATAAGCGCATAAGCTGTAAGCCGAGATGAAACCCCAAAAAAGGAAATTTTTGTACTCATGCATGCATGTATACTGAGGCATGGAGAATGAAGAATGAGGCATGAGGCATTGTTCTTTGCACCAACAGACCACTGTCGCTTTCGCACTTCGTTCAACAAAAACATAACAACAAAAACAAACCCAATTTCATTTTGTTTTATTTACTTTGTTTTTGCTTATCCAGATCCAGAGCAGAAGCGGTGCGATCATGTCCGAATTTATTGTGTTCGCCACCACTATGAACTGCAGCCAATACCACCATCACCACTCACAACCGCCAGTCAAAAGGCTCACAGTGTAGTAGCAGCAGCGAAGATGAAATGATGAAGCGAACTTTGTGTAGCTGCAACAGGCTGGCAGCCAGGCAGGCATTAAAAAGTATTGGACCAAAAAGGTGTCGCTGATTGTCTTTAAAAGCGGCGCTTCAACTTATTGCTAAGCAGTTTTGGTCGCATTTTATAGCTGGCTGCTTTTGCTTTTTTGCTGCACTGTTTTGTATTTTCTGCGGTGGCTGTAGTTGTTATTGTTGTTGGCGACACGTCTGGAATGTCAACCTTTGTGCGGTGCATTCAATCGAATTCAATTGTTTTTGGCAGTCCAGGTAACAAAATCTGAGAAAAAGAATATTATAACGAAGGTCCTAGCAATTGAAATTGTATTACTTGCAAGATTTTATATGCAATAATAAGAAATATTTGGTATGAAGAATAAGTAAAGGTGGATGAAGATGAACACTTGAGTGTTAACTAATGGAATACAATTGCATTCCATTGGCCAAAGTAATATTTCAAGTTTAATGCTGTTGAATGTGTGCACAAATATTTTTAAAGAAAATTAAATGTATCTCTTGCAAGTTATTCTTCTACAAGTTACTATGTAGATTCTAATATTTTGAAAAGATATGGTCAAGTTTAAAGTCTTAGTATTAATAGAACAGTCCATTGGAAAGTGTTCCCACATTATGTAACAGAAGTTAAGAAGTTTGTTCATTTGGAAGGAAAAAATTCGTCCCGAATCAAAATCGATCAAAAATGTTTTGTAAAATCCAATAGCTCGTGTCAAAACATGACCGATCCAAGGGAGGCGGCTTCAGTGATAAGCCATTTCCCCCTTCGCGATATACAAGAAGACCAACACGATGAGACTCTAGCTTGTAATTAAAAAAAAAAAATTTCCTTGAAAATAGCGAAATAAACACTAACAAAAATGGGTACTAAAAAATGATTAAAAAAGCTTGGGAATTTTAGTCGCAGAGTGTCCGAGGCTTAAATCTCGGCACATGCAAAAATCAAAAAGTAGAAAACAAATTTTCTACTCGGCATCACCTCTTGGCAGGCAATGGCAAACCTCCGAAAGTATTATTTGCTTAAGATCGGCATACAACTATAGGTCCCTTCCATTCATGTACAAATATGATGGGTTCTTGTCCCATTAAAAGAAGAACTTTTTTTTTTGTGATTATAACCTAAAAATAAATAAATAAATGGGTTTACATTTTTTGTAGTGACTTTCTTGAAGTTTTCAGGTCATTGAAAGCTAAACATAAGGTTATAAGCAAATTTACCGAAATTGTTAATGTGTTTTTATCTGGAGAAGTTATATCCAATTTTTATGAAGTTTTAACAAGGCGATTTTTCTTAGAGAGGATGTGGCCACATCCGCCAATTCACGCCTTCTGGATACCTGAGTGGGTATTGACAGTTTTATTAATCTTACATTAATACTAATGATAACTCTAAGTATTTCTACTGAGTATTTTCTACATTTCAAATTACATCTTCACTCAAAAATAATCTTCATTTAAATTTTAAGCATTATCAACAACGCGTTCCGATAAAACTTACAAGTACACACGTACCTACATTCATAAGCACATAACATCGCCAATTCATCACTAAACCAACCGACCTATCTGATTATCATTAATTTCATTACGGTTTAGCTCCCGAATCGCACTAAGCACATAGCTTCTTCACAACGGCAGCGATAGCGGCAGCAACCCAAACAAAATTCAAGCTACTGTGGCAATAGGGAACTCACGAACCTGGCGCTAAATTCCGCCGATAATCGCGCATCAACTCGTTTATAATGACGGTTTATCTATGGCTTGTGATCTTTTTTCCCCCCAGTACGTTGATCGTTCGGCATCTTCGTATCATACTGCTATTTTGTTGGTTTTTAGCATATTTGAGTTAAGCTTTTTCTTCGTCTTTTTCTCTATCTATTTTACACTCACCGACATTGATGTTCTGTTGTAGTGTGTATGTACATAGATACCGGTCGCCATAAACTCTGACCACACAGATGTGCGCCGATTGAAGACCTTGAATTTCAAAGATTGTTGTTTTTGATTTTCGTTGTGCAGGTAAAGGTAGGCAGGCGCCTTATCTGCGCTTAGTTTAGTTAAATTTAAAATAAATAGGTTGATCTTCAGTTGATCAGTGTTGATGTTGACGTTGTTCGTGCTGATGACTAATGCGGTGGCGTGTGTTGATACCGCGAGGATTGCTAATTTCATTAATTGTTTGCTACTAATGCTGTGGTCTCATCTCACACAATGTTGCTGTTGCTGCTGATGTTTCTGCTTACTGTCTTGTAGTTTGATCTTGTTTGATTTTATTTTTCTTTTTTTTTAATTTTTGTGGTAGAATATGGGTGCATTTTTTAATGTGTCACAATGTATTTAGATGATGTCTTTATGTGCGCATTGCGCTCGAAATATTTATTTGAAATATGAGCCTCTTTTTTTTTTTGAGGAATACACTCTTCGCTTTTTGTTGGTAGATATTTTATTAAAAGGGCTTTAATGGAAGCTTAACGGTAAAACTTGTGTCTTTGATGTGGATTCATGTTATTCTTTCAATTTAACAGAGGCGATTAATTTTAGACAACAAAAAAAAGTATGACAGGACTTTATAATCTGAATCATGTACATTCCACATAGAAATTCAATCAAGAGTAAGGAAAGTTTCAATCAACATGAACTATGTACAATAAGTGTGTCTAAGACCTAAGGATCTGGTTCAAGCAACTGATTAAGAAATGTACACAGTGCTCCATTTTTTATGTCGGTACTATTTTAACATTTATCAACCGATTGACTTGAGTAAACATGTTTTTGAAATGTCAATTCAGTATAATTTTAACCATGAATCGCTTCAAACCGAAACAACGCGCCGAAATAGTGACGCTGTTCATTAAAAATAGTCGTTCAGTTGTGTTAACTCAGCGTAAATGTCGTCGCAAATATCTATTCTTCGTTTGGGGTTGGATTTTTTTTTTGAGCACAGGACAGTGGGAGATCGTCGGCAAGCCATTCATCAACGCCCAAGACGTTCCAATGAACTTGTTGAAGCGGTACGAGAGAGTTTTACCGAGAACCCATATGTGTCGTATTGTCACCGCGCTCAGCATTTTGGCGTCAGGGGAACCACCTTGCGGCGCATTTTGAAGGATGATTTGCATTTGTTTCCGTGTAAAGTGTAATTGGCTCACTTCGCTTGGAATACGGCCAAACACTCGCTCGAATGGTTGACACTGAACCTGATTTTTGGAATGGAATTTTGATGATCAACCGGACCCATTTCACACTCTCTGGCGCAGTTAACAAGCATAATTTCCGCAATTGGGAAAAGTCAAATACACACGAGATCCATGAAACACCATTGCTTGAGTAAAAAGTGACTGCTTGGGCAGGCGTTTGCGCCAAAACCATCATTGTGCCATTTTTCTTCAGAGAAGGCGAAACAGTCGCTGGACATCGATATCGGTGGATGTTGACTCATTATGTCTGCCGACAAATGTGTGAAAAAAGTCTGAACGGTTACTGTTTCTGATATTAAACATTTTGATTCGCCTTGACTAAAACTAAAAAGAACTGGATACTTTTAATGATAGCAATAACTTGGTCCTGAACTAGATAAATATTATCTTCTAAGTACATTTCGGAATATCTGGCTCTGGAAAAAAACGTCCATTAGCTTCTGTCTTCGCTGAGATCTTATACCTGGAAACCCGTTGTTATGGTTATTAGAAACCAAATGGGTCTCGTTTGCCGAAGTGTGCTAAGTATTTACTTGTTCTTTCTTGAAACTTGCCAGATCTTCTAGCTGTGTTTATCTATTTGCTCTGAGTTTTGCTCCAGTCGGCGATTTTAAAATATCTGGAACAAAGAAACGAATTTCACGAGAACGAAAGTCACTTGCGCATATGAATTGCAGCAATGCAAACATCCTACGTCCATTGCTAAAGTTGAAGCATCTTAAACTACCGCCGCCAAAGGTTGTTTGCACATCTTTAGCATCTGTGTTAATTCTACATTGTATTGATTTTGCTCTGGTTGTTGTCGATGTTGTTGTTGCTGTTGTTTTTATGTTTTTGTAAGTTTGCATGTTATTACGTTAAATATTTGCGCACGCGTCTTAAACATACACATGCATGCATGCAACATAACACAACACTACAGTGCACACAACAAAACAAAGCGTAAACATTGCACATTGCACATGGCACAAGGTGCAAAGTTTCCTCTTCGTCTCAGCACCTTAAGCTGATGATGGCGCAACATTTAAATAAGAAGGGCAAACAACAGGCACACATAATTACATATATACTATATAACTATATATACTACTTATACATTCAGAAATACGAACAACATTGCACAAATATTGAACTGAGATGCAATGTGTCTATACCGACCGGGCATCAGCCCATCTAGCCAGCCAGCCACTTATACTAACAACAAAAAAAACTATCTAACAACATTGGCATAGGGAATAGCATGCTGTTAAGGAAAATTTGAGATCAAGCATGCCACTAAACGTAGTGCACACTTAACATATTTACTAGCAAAAACGAAACAAGAAAATGCGGCATTTTCGCTTTTGTTGTAATCTCTTTACCTAGACTATGACGGCGCACAGTATGAAACGCCACTCGAGACAGATTTTTAGCTTCTCATTGTAGCAGTAGCAGTAACAGCTTTTAAGTTAGCTCTAGCTTAACGTGACCAGATATTTTTTGAGAAAAAATTTTCAGCCAAATATAGGTACTCGGATCTGAGAACAAAATCTCAGTCGAAAATTTGGAAACTAATATTTACACGTATTGTGTGTGGAAATATAAAAAAATTTTATTTTTTGACAGTTTCAACGTTTTAAATTTAGAGTCCTTTCTCTGTACACTCTCTGGTAAAAACAATGCTTTATAATTTCTAAATGTCACATCCACTTGTTCATAGCAACTGATAATATACTGGATACCACATTACACTAATTTGAAATCTGTTTTATCGTGCTAACATTGATGTTATTGTTAGCAGTTATAAATATTTTATATTAAGTATTTATTACATAAAAATACCAAAAATGCCGGAGCGCTTTCTTCCATTCTCTCAACATGAGCCGGTTACCTTTTCTAATATGAGTATTTAGCTCATACCATATTATTGAAACACAAAGATGTACCACTACGATCATCATGAGGAACCATGGCTAATTCCGAAACGATCTTCTGATCGGCCTATTCAATATGCATTACGTTGCTGTTTTTCTCTCTATAGCAAGCCTAACGATTAAGACTGTTTAATACACTAGAATTTGCCAAATTCGGAAAAATTCTTTCCCAATTTAAAAACATCAAACTTATTTATTGAAAGATCGACAAAATCTTCACCGCCTGGTCACGTCACGTCGTTCTAGCTGATGGCACATGTTACATTTATGCGCACACATCCTTTTTCATTATACCCCCTATTTTCCATATCTTGTTCTCCTTCATCCATCCATCGTTATTCGGATATGTATGTAAGGTGCACGAGTAGTAATCATCATCTTTCAACATCAATGTTTGTTTGGTAGCGTTTCGGTAGGTTCGTGATATGATGGTGGTAACTACCATCATCATCTTCGCGTACTTTGAAACATTAACACTTTCTGCGGATTAAGTATGTGTTGCCTGGAACACGTAATATACGAGTACACAGAGCCAAACATACAGACACGTACACACACAGAGACAGATGGAGGGACAAACCGACTGAAGAACGAGCAAACCAACGATGACCATCGATCGTCTGATATTTTTAGTTTAAAATTCGCTACTGCTGATGCATGCCAGGTCATGGATGGCGTTTGAGTTCAGTTCTCGTTCTTGATGTTGTCGTCGTCGTCGTCATCGTTGCTGTAGTTTCTGGTGGACATGGTGCAGAAGCGCCTGTGAACATTATCGCCCAATTGATGCTTGCGAATTCGATCGTGGTGATCGCTCCACCATTCCGTTGGCTGGTTGGTTTCTTTGGTTGCTTACATAAGAACGCAAATGCAATTGGTGTTCGCATTTGGTAATGAAGAATGATAATGAAGATAAAAAAAAGTGATGATGATGATGATAATGATGATGAAGATGAAGGTGCTTGTTATATGCTATTGTCAGAGTTTGCTTATGGCATTTTGCAGATGTTAGAAAATCTTTCATTCTATTTTGCAATTGCAATTTTTCAGACCGACTCATCTCAAGACAAATTAAAACATTTCATATTGTAATTAATCAACTCAAATGTCATGGTGATACATAAACATATATATTTCGCCTCTTCTTCTTATTCTTCTTCTTCTTCTTCTTCTTGTATGCTTACAGAATTACTTTTAATTAGGGTTGCTTGATTTCTTCAGGGTTGTTTCATGTGCCCATTGCAGAAATAACCGTACATTCAACCATTCAGTCTGTAGTAATCTTAGTAAATTGATTTGATCCTCTTTTGCTTGCTAATGAAATTAAAATTGTCAAAATATTTTCACAATATAATCCCCGATCATGATAAGAACTTCTAATTTCACACGCAATTAAGTGCATTCCAACAACGACACAGAAATTAGAAGAAGAAAAAAGGATCTGGATACGACTGAGTTGAGGAAAATACACAGCAAATTTCGAGTAGTTACTGAAATCAATATCAATTAAGATGCAACGCGGTAGAACAATGAAAACTATGCAGCTGATGAAAAGCATGACGGCGAACATTTAGATTTTAAAAATTATACTTCAGAATCATATTTCCATTTTTCATGAACTTAGAGAAACACAAAGGTAACTATCAAAGCCTCAAATTCCGTGATTATTTACTACATATAAAAATGTATAGCATTGCGGAGAGAAGATATTTGTTTCCTAGCGTCACAATGCCCTGGATTTCAGTATTTCTGTATTTAATTATTTGGAATATTTGAGCATTTCCAGTGGGTTGGTGTTCAGATATTTCCCTTTTCTCTTTGATAAGTCGTCTACAAATATTCATATCGGAGCTCTGTTCCGGTAGGAAAACAAAAGCATATGTAAGCCTAAGCCTAGCTTATTACACCCACTCCGAATGCCTCACACATGCCATATCCAAAAGCAAAGATAAAAGCTTTCTCGTATCAAATTTTTCTTTTTTCGACTAATCATACAGCAACACAATTTTCATGTTCGAGTTAAATAAGAACAATTTTATCCTGATGGATATGGCGGGAAACTTCCAGATTTTATCAACATTTGCGTAGGTACCATTCCCATTGGATATTCTGTTTAGAATGTCTTCCTTAACACCAAGGCTTAGGTGTAGGTTGAAGGGAAGCGCTCAGAAAGATTTGAGCGTCCATGGAGCCAAATTTTTCCGCTATGGTGTCCCTATATGGTTTGGTTATTATCTTTTCCTTTTCTTTCAATCAGCTTAATTTAAAAATCTAACTCAAAATCGATTCAATTACTAATTTATTACAGTAGGTATATTTGAATTTGAAACGTTTGTTTTTGATGTTATTTCTGATTTCAGCAACTGTCTGATGTCTGATTGATTTGTATTCTGTTTTTATGCTTTTCATTTTAATTATTGTTAAAAGTGTGAGGGACATTTATTTATTTTAATTTTTGTTTTGTGAAAATGAATGACGTTGTCTCTGTTGCTTTTACTTTTTATTTAAATTTACCATGCAGTGCAAAAATAAGTTGGTCGCACAAATTACCTACTATATTACCTAGCCAAAAACGAGCTAGTTAAGATAATATGTAGATAAAGCTGATGCACTATGAGTCACTATGAAGACAACTTAAACTTTTCTGTACATGTATCCAATAACAAAGTACTTCTTTCAATAATACTGTTCAGTGAAAATCTTGACCTGTTATTCTCATATTTACTTGCTTACTTTTAATGGCACCACAGCCCATGGAGGGCCGAGCCTTTCGCATCCAGTCATGTTGTGCGTGTTGTATTTGTACATGAATGGAAGGGACTTACAGTTTAATGCCGAATCCGAACGGTGAAGTGAAAAGCTTTTCATAGCTATTTTTACTCTTGTAGGTTTGCCATTGCCTGTCAAGAGGTGGTGCTGTGTAGAAAATTTTTTTTTTACACTTTTTTTTTCTTTTTTTTTTTTTGCCTGTGCCAAGATTCGAACCCCGGAACCTCTGTGTAGCAGTCAAACGCATTACCACTACGCCACACCGACCACAGTTATTCTCATATATATTCTATGTTATAGTCAAAAGTTAAATATCATACTAAACTGTTGGGGGTTCTTTAGAATCCTGTTCGCAACTACCCAGTTCTTCTTCGTTTTCTTCAATGGGACAGCAGCCCATGAATCACTTTGGCCGAGCATTTCGCATCCATTCATATTTTGCGAGATAACTGTTTATGCCAAATCAGAAATGCAAATTAAAAAGCTTTTCTTAGGCAGTTTTACTCTGGACATTGCCTGGCAAGAGGTGGTTCCGTTTACAAAATTTATACTAGCCCTATTAACTAAGCCCTATCAAGTATGGCACTGCGACTATGCGACTATGATTGATCTTCTTGTGTACCAGGCTTAGCAAATACTTCTATTCAATGTCTATTTCCACAAAAAAAAATTCTCTTAAGCTGTTTTGACTGATTGCAACAGAAATACACCCAGCGAAATATTTTCTTAACCAGAAACAATATTCCGCAACAGTGACTAAAATTAAGATCTTTGCATAAATATTCGTCAGACAGAATTTTGAATGGTTTTCTTTAGTTACGATTAATTCAGTTGCAGCTCGTTCTTATTAAAATATTCAACACTTTTAAAAATCTTATATATTCAATATTATTTTGTCGTTCATATTCATATTGGCATTACGAGATTCTTTTGTAAATCGAAATAAAATCAATTTAAGTATATAATGATTAGATATGTATACGCATGAACGAAAATGGGATATTGACTTGCCAAATAAATTTTATTAATTAGTCAGGGTGGGAATTTGATTGATAATCGAAACCAATTTAATTTACTGGGCTGCACAGCCAAATGATTAAATTAAGGAAGTACATAATTTCTGGGTTTTTCTGTCTATATAACCGTCTATACATACGTGTATGTAAATTTTGAAAATATTCGTGGCTCTCAAATAAAGGAACAATAAACGCAGAATATGTCTGCCGTTTTGAATGTCCTGTGAAATGTGTGTCTAATCGAACTTAAAAGTGTCTTAATTTTCACATACATACATACATACATACGTACATTAAATAATTGCATGGCACAAATTTCATCAGCACTTTGATTTACAGTGTTTCTACAGTGTTTCAAACTTTGTATGAAGACAAGTAGCGCTTTCTCACATAGAAAAAGCGCTTAACTTCTAAAATTTTTAATATGGGCCAAATATTAGGTGTTTAAATGAATCTCACTAGCTAGGCTCCCTTTGCAATCTAATCTCAATATTACTTCACTGAGATTGAATCGAATTCAGTTTGGTAATTTGTTTCGTATACACACCAACAAACTCACCGTTGTGCACCGCCAACTTTTGTACATACTCAACTCAATCAAACAAAACATACGAACCTCTGTTATCCAGAATAACTGTAGCATTGTATGATCGAACATACTAACACTGGATATGTTCAAACTAATGCAAATAAATCAACAATGCATCCAAAAAAACAAGCATTTTTATTTGTTTTATTTTTCTTACTTCCTTCCTCTGTGTGAACAAAATCTGAAACTGAAACTAGTATGCCGTCGATCATGAATTCTATGGGAAAAACATCTTGCCTACGGCATACATCAGACTTCAAAGAACAACGAAGAGAGTGAGAAAGAGAGGAAGAAAGAGAAGAATGCATTCAGTTGCAGAAAACAATTATCATTCAATAAAAAAATTGCTACATCACCTTTGCTGCAATAATCCTGGCACACAAATACGACAGCAAATGATGACAACCAAAAATCCATACATAAGTAAGTATGTAGTACATACATGAATATTATACCATATGTTTGTAAATATATAAATAAATGCAAACCCATATCAGCTTAACATTGGATGCTCATTATACCAACACAAACGCAAGCATGTTTTCTCATCTGAGTTGTACCCACCTACGAGTAAGCCCTAAAAATCGTATTCCTAATTAGCTGACAACTTTATTTACTTATTTTCCTGTGTTTATCTTGTTTATCTTTTTTTTAGTTTTTTTAACCGAATTCGGAAGGTAGCACGGACATGTAGCATTTATTATTTTAACACACACATGTACATATCATAAATCGGCAGCCAACAATACAATAAAACTGTTGTATGTGTCTGCGCAGGCGAAGCATGTTAGTCTTCCTGTTTTTCCTGCCATAGGGCAGTACAAGAACGTGCTCTTCTCTATTTTCCAAGTTAATCACGCACAATTTATTTGAGTTAGATCGGTGGCTGCAAATTGGAGGTAAGGTAACTAGCCAAATAAACAAATGGCACAGTTATTTATACGAGAATTCACTCACACATAATCTTATCTCTTCCTTTACATTTTCTCGAAGGCACGGGCACATCATTGCAGTCAGCTGACTCATCCCAACTTATCGTCAATGTATGTTTTTTAATAGTCTAGTCAGTCTGACCCATTTAATTACCGGAACGGATTTCTCTCTTTTCTCTCAACGTTTCGTTGCGGCATAGGTTTCCTGATGTCCTATTTAATTAATGTTCTCTCTTTCTCTCTTCCAATACTTTCTCTCATTGCCACTTCATTTGTTATCACGTACATGGAGAGTGGTAGAGCAATTCACATTCGTGCGTACTTAAAATCATATTAGGGCCAATTATGCGCCTATATTAATTTTGATTTCTATCAGTAGATTTCTTGGAAATTTTCTCTGTCTGTCTGTTTGTATGCCGGTCTCTGCTTGTCCGTCTGTGTGGTTATGTGTCTATCTCAATATTCATTTAATCGTCGCTTGTGCATATCAACTTTGTGTGCACCTTTATTGCAGTTATAATTCGTGTTTTCTAGTCGATTCAATTTGTCTGCCTGTTTCATCAATGAATGAATTAATATTTGCTTTTAGGACATCATGCTGCGCCTTTGTTCTCACACTGACATTGATTCATACTCTTCGTGTATGTTTGTATGTATGCATATATGTCCATGGATAAAATTCTATTAGCCACATTTCTAAGATTAAGTTGGGAATTCATTTGATTACACGGTGGTCCCTTTTTTTTTTTTGTTCTCTTCTTTTTAGTAGTTGCAGCCGTAATAGCTGCGAACTGGTCTTCACTGTTAATGGTTGCACTTGTGCATTAAAATATTTCCTATTTTGCTTAAATATCACTGGGGTATCGTTAAGTGGATAATTTCCTTCTAATGTTTTCTTAACTATTTAAATAATCACGTTTAGGTTAAAAAATGTTTGGGAAAAAATAGATTTTATGAAACGTGTCATTTGTGAGATTTCGCTGATTATCAGGCAGGACTCATTCAGATATTCTCAGCAGTGGAATTTTTCATATTGGCTTTTAAATAAATAATGAGGTAGTCAACCTAAGTAAAAGTCCTGCATAAACTCTAGAAGTCAGTTTGAATAGATTTATTTGAAATATCCAATGTGAGATGCACTGTGGTGGTTCACCCGAAAAGTCGCAAAAGATTAATTATTCTCACTACCGAGAACTCGTCAGAAAAACGTTTGAACAATCGGCCTCAAAGACCATTTTGAGAATAAGCGCAAATCGGGTGAAATTCAAAAAATTCAAGTTCATGAAGAGCGTACCTATCAATCTCTCTGTCTCTTTCTCTCAATCTATCTCTCTTCAGAAACAGTATCAGCCGGTTTTAATCAAACAAAACGTATTTAACGTTTTTCAAATTACTTTCTACATATTTCATTATGTTCCAAAGATATTCATAAATATTCTCTGAGTTCTGGAAACTAATATGACCCAGGCGGGATAAAAATGCAATAAAATGTCTGAGTTTGGTAGTAAAGCACCTTTTGATTATCCCCGTAGATACTTACACAAATTTATTCGACATACTATACTTAATGAATATATTTTGAGATTGTTAATTGGAGAAACAAATTTATGTGGCCAAACATTTGCTGCATCTGCTTTCAAGAAGCAATTGTGGCACGTGATACACCGGTTCATTCAATGAACCGAATTATCAATTCATACGTACGAGTACTACTTACACTAAATATGAAAACACCTGCCTTTTTCGCCAGACAGAATGATAAAGAGAGAAAGAGGGGGGGAGAGAGAGAGATGGAGTTATATCCAATCCAAAGAAAAACACAAATAAGCGAAAAGCAAAATACGAAAAATTTCCACGAATTACATTATTTAAATTTGCGATTACTCGCGTTTGATCAGAAGCCGCTGTATAATTTCCAGACGATACATATTTTTGGCAACAGTTATTACTTATACACACACAGCCAAAACACAGGTGTCATTTGTGCTTTCAATAGTATTTAGAGCAGACTGGTGGTAGTCACAGTGGTAGTTGTGGCAGCCGTCCGAATGGTAGCAAGTAGTTCGAAAGAGGGAGGCCTCCACAAACCGTTAGTTAGGTAGATTATGTGCAGTGTTTTTTTTCATTTTAGGATCATTTTATGTAAGCCACAAGGAACAAGAAGCAGCAAAGGTCGAAAAAAGGGATGCATGCATTTAAATTACGCTCAACTTGACTTTTCAAACAAGCCGCAAAATACAATCGATGTTTAGTAAGCAGGGGTTTCAGTTATTTTTGTTGTTGTTGCTTTTTGCAAACGAGCCACATAATTTGCAAATTGACTGACTGACGGCGCTCGGTAGTTGGCGCAGACATTTTAAATTAACTTTTCGTTTCACTTGGTTAACCTGGTCACGATGATTTTCAGTGTTGCCATACGTTATTATTTTTTTTTTTTTTTGTATTGCAACAAATACGTTTATTTCGTTGTAGAGAATAGTAAAGATTTGTTTGAACTATTTCAATGAGTATTTTCTGTCAGCGTCATGGCTTTCAGTTAAGTAAAATTATAAATTTCAACCATATCACTCGTGGTAAATCAATAAGATATTTTGTTCTCAATTGTTGCAATTGTTCTTGCAATTGTTTATTCAGTTTTAGCCAAAATTACAATTAGCCCATCTCAATTGGCGCATTATCAACTAATTTGTAATTTTAACAAATGGTTATACCGAACCGAATCGAATCGGTTTAAATCCATAAAATTAGAAAATATTCGTCATGAATTGATCTGCTCCGTAATTTCCGAAATTCGAAAACCTTAAAAGTCTCTAGATTTAAGATAAATTTTATAGTAATAAGGTTTTTTTCAAAAAATAAAATATTTTTAGTATAAAGTAAAACCATCTATCTACTCGAATCTACTTTTTGATGTTGCAATAAGATTAATTAAAGGAAGAGAAAAAATCGTGGTAAATATCCCGTCGAATCTAGACTGTCTAAAGTGTTCTATCCAGTCCCAGAAGAATTTGATTATTGGAGCCGTGTCTACGGATGCTAGTTCCGTACCGTGTACTTAGTAAATTCCTAAACAGTTCTTTTGTATGTGAATCAATAATAGGGTTACCAACTGGTATATTTTTACCCAGGATTTCCAGAAATTTTATTCTTTCTACGGACTCCGGGTATGAAAGATTATTCTCCGGGAATTTTCGGATCGTATTCGATTGTAGTCAGTGCTGCCAGAGTGACACTTTTAGGCATCGTTTGCTCCATTACCTCATATTCAACCTCATTACAAAGTTCTGATTTTTTCTGAAAAAGCCAATGTTAGAATGTTGCTGCAGTTTTCAAGGCTGAAACCGAATCTGGCAGCGATAACCTGAAAGTGTCATCATATTTTGACTATTTCTGATCGTTCTTAAAGCCTAAGAAAATTGTTCTCAATATTTTCATCTGTCGCTTTTTAGTTATAGGATTTACACCCATTTTTATATTTTAATTTGATTTATCCCAAAGAAGAGTAATCGGATTGGATTCGATAGATAAGTAATTATACTTTATTGGGAAAAACTACATTGGAATTGACTAGGTTTTTGATCAGAAACCAGTAACAAAAAATTAAATTGCCGTACTTAGCACAAACTACTCGTCTGACATTTGGAAAGTACATATTGAGGTATTTAACAGAACACTTACAATAAATCCTACGTTTGTCCATTTTTGGGTCTATCGAAAATACCAGAAATTAATGCAGATTCAATTGGCATCACCTTCAATTGCCGGCAGCTGAATTCCCTTTCGAAGCTATTATCACTGTTGGCTAACAAGATTCTCGTTTATTTAAATTATCTCCCAAACAGAATACACGTTTATCTACGTATGTATGTATGTATGTATGTATTACATTCCAATTATCGATTCTCACTACGTTTTATTGCACCTTAATTTAAACACCCTACATCGTAACTTTTGTTGCTTTAGCTGGCTGCTAGCAGAACACTCTTGAGAAATTTATTAAAAATATAAAATAACATAAATATGAAATAATATAAATATCATGGTTTTCAGTTATTTTCTGTATAAACTAGTTAAACAAATCATATTGTAGTTAGTAAAAATATATAAAATTTGTTAGCTAATTTTTAATTTTTGTTTTGCACTTGCTTTGGTAGCCTCAGAATCAATTTGGTAAAAATTTGTGATATGGTCTGCAACTAAACCTTCAAAACTGTGTCAATATTCCAAAGGTACTATAATATTAATCTATAGAAAGTGTTGTAAAATATTGGATAAAATTCTAAACAACTCTATTTATTCTGTACTTATGTACTTTCTTCTGATGCCAATCCATCTCATATTCGAACATGATTTCCTACGTCGTAACATTCATTGTGGTTTTATAGTCTCAGGTTCTCAGTTTTTTAGCAAATGCAGAGTATAGAAGTAATCATCATGAATCCCTCAATCGGCTATCTGCCCGCCAGTGACCCCGGCTAATGGCATCTACTAGCACCAAAAAACCACTTCAAAACACTCCCGCGTCTGATGCGAGTTGCATGTATGCTTGTATTGTATGTACACTCGAAACAAGCTCCGTCGAAGTGGCCAGCACCAACAAGCGTCACACAGTGTGACAGGTGCGGTCAAAAAGTCAATATTTCGCCTAAGAACAAAATCACTCAATCTTAGATTGGTTGCTTGATTAAGGATCATAGCAAATGAGCATATTACTTATTCTATTTCTTGATTACTCTTAATATTCTATAGAACGTAGACGTATAAATACATAAATTCCTCTCTAGCTCCTGTTAATTTCATTAACATATTTTTGCCCACCGATTGCATGAAAATGTTACACTGTGCATTGTCGCATCCAGTCCGTCAAGTTCTCATACAAATAAATCATCTGCGTAAATTTGCACAGACGCCTTAAGAATATCTTTTGTTGAAACAAACGACACGGCTGCAGGAGCGCAGCAGCAATGAACACAACGACGTCACTTTGGACCAAATTGCCAATGTGGCCGGTACTGGACAGTAGTGACGAGAAGTAGATATGTATGCATGTACAATGTCAGAAAGAACCACGACGGCGGTTTTGTTTGATTGTATGCGGATTTTTTAGTTAGTTTTTGCTCATTTTTCTTTTTGGCCAAAGATTTTAGTTTTGAAGCTGCTGTTGGTGTTGTTGTTTTAGTTTGCCTCCAACCTCATTGCAAGTGATAATCGAAAGGCGTCAAAGCGCACTGAATGCATCAACGCCATCATAATTTATCGGAAATCGGAAATAATTTTTATGGGAAAATTTTATTGTTATAAGCCTGAAGTCATTTTACCATTGAGAGTTGCGATTAATTTTGTAGGTAATTGAATTTCTCAATACATATTTATGTATGTTCATTACAGGTGCCACCAATTGGGTACCTACATATATATGTGCAATAAGGGCAATTGTTCAGAAGTGCCATTTTTCGGAAATCATCTCTATAAATACTACTACCCCCCACCAAAATATTATGTTGATTTGATCAACACTGACGTTGACACGTAGATAAAAAAGACAAACACAACAAGTCCCTTATTGCATGCATCGAAAACTTTAAACGCTAATATTGCAAAATGCTACCTTTGCAGAGGTGCCCTTCTTGCACCTAGGTATCTCATTGTATGGACAAATTACAGTTTCTTTAAAGTTAAAGCTTGAAAAGTATATTTAGCATCTCAAAATGTAAATAATTCTTAGTTATGTATTTGGGATCTTTCGACCACTACAAATGAGAGCCCATTTGTAGCCGCTCCGATAAATTTGCTAATATCGTTGTTGAGAAGAAGAGCAACTTCGGTTATAGACGCAAAAAAAATATATATTATTTTGAGGATCAATTCTTTTCTAAATAATTTGGGTATTTGGCTGCCGAAATGTAACTACTATGTACACAAAATTTTTACAAATCTTTCAAACTTCAAAAAAAAAAAAATATGTGTACAATAAAAAAAAACAAGTTAAACCCACCATCAAAAAAACTTGCAATAAAAGTTATTTCAGAATGTCTAGAAACAGGAGATTATTTAAAATTTTTTTCAATATTTCTTTCCGTTTTGGAGATATTTGTATCTTAAGTTTCGTAGAAGAAAAACCATATATTGCAGATTAGTAACTTTTGGGCGTATGAGCAATGTCAAAATTTCATCCAAAGACAAGAGCGAAAATTAAATTGTAAAAATAGATTTTTTACTTTAGTACCTAGCTTTCAAATAAAACTAAATTCAGAAAGATCTAATAATGCTTTCTAGTTTTATTAGTTTTAGACTCTGTCCGAAACGAAAACTTCCCATCAAAATTAAAATCCTTAGGTTTACTACTTAATATAGAAAATCTGTAAAACCGTTCTGTATTTGAGAACGGATTTTGATATGAAAAAAGCAACATTTACTACAAAAAATATTTTTTGTTTCATTGTCAAAAAATATCTATAAATTGCAACATTCTAAAAAATATTTTTCAAAACAAAGACTTCACATTCTGAATACAAAAACTCAAATTATCTCAATTTGTGAAACTTATAACCTTTTTTTTTGCTGGAAAATCTCATTAAGATTAAGATGAGATTAAGTCCATGCAATTGATCGAAGTAAACGCCGTCAGGCACTGCTATTTTTTTGTTTTTCTTTTTCTTTTTGTTTTAGCTGTTTCTTCAAAAGATCGATGTCACGAAATAGAAGTTTAAAAGATTAAATGACGAGAATTTCGGATTAGATGACAGTGAATAATAACCATATTATATGCTCGAACAGTATATTTACAAGTATACACAGAAATACATATAACTATTTAACTATTAAGCATGAATCTACTTAAATTTCTAGAGTTTGTCCACATTTTCCCTAAACAATAAACAATCTTCTTGGCAGCAGTAGAACATTCAGATGTTGGTATTCATAAATATGTTTAGACATACACATCTTAATTTAATGCTATTATTCATATCGAAACAATTTAAGAATTTTCCTTTGATTTTTTTTCTCGCTTTTGTGGTAGATGTTGTTGTTGTTGTTTTGAATATTTCATGCGACATTATTCCCACATTACTATCACAATCATTCCCACAGAACCTGCTGCCTGTAACCCGCCTAAACTTATAAATTGTATGTATGTATGTGTTTGTGTATGTTTATGTGTGTATGTATATCAGATTGTAAATTTTCAACGCATCCCGACTTGTTTTCTAACATTTTCATTATAATGTGACCAATTTCAAAACAAAAACAACAACAACAACAGCAGCAACAACAAACAAACAGCAACAAAAACACTTCAATACTAAACATTAAGTACAAAACAAAAAACAGAATACAAAACAAAAAAAAACTATGTAAAAAATAAAATTCAAGTAAGCTATAAAGGTGTGGTCCTATTCGAAATAAGTTCTCAAAACGCCATTTAAAAACACCATAAAACCCAACTTCAAAGGATAACGCAAACGAGCAGAGTTGAGGCGATAAAAAACCTTCATTAATTAAGTACGCAATCGGTGCAGAAGGCAGCAGCACCAGCAGCAGCACACATGAATGTGGTCGACAGATAGACAGACATATAGACAGACATACAGACATACAGACAGACAAACAGACAGACAGTAAAGGAAAGTGGTCTCCGAATGGAGATGAACAGCAACAACCACAACAACAACAACGAAGCTGGACCTCACATGCATCTTCAGTCTCAGTATTATTCTCATTTCGTTTCGTTTCGTTTCGTTTGGAAATAAAAAATGACTTTACGATTAGCATCACTGTTTGATGATTGTGAGAACAAGAACGATGATGCTGTTTTGTTGCTGATTCTGATGCCGATGTTGCCGTTGCTCCTGCTGGTGATATAATGACGATGATGATGATTATGCTCAACAGCTCTGAATGATATACATTTTTACGTTACTGTTTATTTAAGGTGCTGCAATTCTACACATGTACATTCTTATCGTGAAACTCACAATAATAATACTTATTCGAATGAAATGATAAGAATTTCTAATGTTGTTGTTGTTGCGTTGCTGTTTTCTTATTTTTATCAGCAGTGCTTACAAAATCACGAAGCTGTAATGACATTGTTTTCTCTTATCAGTAACAATAATGGGCGCTAGTGATAAGAATGCCCACAACTGGGCATATAAGAATGTAGATAATGAACACACATATGCATACAAATATTTTATTAGGATACCACACGTCCAGTTCTTGCTACCACTAATAAAAATAAACGTTGGCTTATTTTGCAAGGATTCCTAAAATATTTCACCATTCGCTTAGAGTTATGGTAAATAAGTTGTTTTATTCCGTTTTAGAAAAGCAGCCACCAATATAATTGATATATGTGGGTACCATAGCTGTGGTCGCTGTAGCGTAGTATTAGTGTGTTGGACTGTTACGCAGAGTATCCGGGGTTCGAATCACGGCACAGGCAAAATCAAAAAGTAAAAAAAAACAAGTTTTCCACATGGCACCACCTCTTAGCAGGCAATAGCAAACCTACAAGAGTAAAAATTCCCTACGAAGAGCTCTTCACTTTGCCGTTCGGATTAGGCATAAAACTGTAGGTCCCCTCCATTCATGTACAAATATAACACGCACAACATGAGTGAATATGGTGATGTGAAAAGCTCGACCTAGGCCCTCCTTGGGCTGGTGTGCCATTAAAAGAAAAAGAAAGGTACTATAGCCTGAAGCAGTGCCTTTTCGGCATTTCCTTTCCCTTAACATGTGCAACGTACCATTCGCTTAAATATGTATAACATTAATATCTTTTATTCTCTGTCATCTTCCATGCAAAAAATCAAAACAAAAATAAAGAACTAAAAACTGAAATGAAAAAAAATGAGAAAATGAAATCATCTTTTAAAAATTCCTTTAATTAAATGCAAAGTGAAAGCATTTTAACGTTTTAAATTTCATTTCATTTATTATTTTCCCACAGGAGTATTTGTGATGGTGCATCCATCCTGAATGGTCATTCGGCTCCTAGCCGCTGCCTGGTTGCCTGCCTGCCTGTTTGTCGTGTTTAGTCTTCCCACCAATATACTACTACCTAACTACTACTACTACTGCTGTTGCTGCTGCTGCTGCTGCTGCAGCTTACTGCCAACTAAGTAAAACTGAAGTTAAGATCTTTTGCAAAGCGCCGCCACCACCAACGCCGCTGCCACTTCTGACCATATTAGCATTTAATGTATGCAGACTCGACTCTCAATTTAACTCTTGCCTCAATTTTAAACTCGATTCGCTTGTTTCGCGTTATGTTGATGTTTGCTGGTGGTAGCTGGCGGTGGCTGGTTACAGGTAGTACTCTCTGTGAGGTCCTCCCGCAGCCACCATCGCCATCACCATCACCATGATCATCATCAGAGTTAAAGTTAAAGTCAAAGTCAGTTGCAGCTGAGTTTGTCGTCTTACTTTCTAGCTAGCATCTGCTGTTTCTGTTCCTGTTGCTGTTGCTGCTGCTGCATCACGCGTAAGTGTTTTGCAAGCGAGATGCTGCGCTTCAACTCTCATATATTTTTTGTTTGTTGTTGTTGTGGTTATTTCTACAATGTTTTTTTTTTTTTGTTGTTGCTCTTTTCGTTTCGTCTTTTTTTTTTAAATTCTTTTTTTGGACATCGACGCCGCCGAATTTAACTTGTCCGAGAAATTTGCAAAGGCATTGGCCACCATCGAGGCCATTGTGCAGTGGACACCAGCGAAACGGAAAGTTCCCGCATTTAGCGATCTGACGGTCGGTCGCCAGTCGGCGGTCAGTGATATCAGCGACATATTTTGTGTATTTTTGCGCACGCGCACGTGTGGCACAAATGATTTTTTGTGATTGTGGGCAAATGACTTCGTTTCTTATTATTTTTCATTTTACTTTATTTTGTTTTGTCAATTTATGCAATTTTAACGTTTCATGTTAACGTTTTACAAAGTTGATGTCGTTGTTGTTGTCATTGTTGTTGCCGTTGTTGTAATTTTTTGTACCTACCTACTACTCCTTTCGATTAACGGGAATTGCACAATAAAATGTGGGAAAAGCATTTCAAAATATTATTTCGTTTTTGTTTTGCGCCATGCCTTGATGACTTTGATTTATTTTGATCATTTGACTGTTTCAAATTTTAGCAGCTTCTCCAACATATGCACACTTGCCGTAAGTAACTTATAAGTTTTGGTGGCAGGTGCTTCTCGTAAATAATAACGACAGAAAAAAATATAATCGCGTGTCTTAACCTCGTGCTATCCAGAAATCCTTCGCAAATTATGTTTGTTTGTTAATTTTGTTTTTGTGAAAAGTATATATAATTTTCTGATCCTTTCGCAGCAAAGCAAAAAAAGAAGCGACACATACACACAAACCAGTCAACATCTGCTCCTGTTATACTTTGCACATATGCACACAATGCATACTCAATACATACCCAATTTGAAAGTTTCGTGTGAAGTAATTCTTCCATGTGCATGTATGTACATAGTTGGTCCTGATGGACAGACAATTCGATAAATAAAAGACTCTCTTGGCAGTTGCTCGCAAAGGGAGCAGATAAAGGACTTAATTTTATTTTGAAAGCAACTGGCACGCGCTGCTATTGGACTACAACAACAAGCATATTCAAGTTAGCAGAGAAAAATTTATGATGCCATTAACCCATTAATGCCTGTCAATAGATCTCGTCAACGATTTTTCTTAGTTATAAGTATTCTTTAAATGTCCTCTTAGGAAATAGAAGTTAAAATGCGAAATATCAGATTTATAGCTTTCGGCATACTTGAGATTTGGAATGAATAAGCTTATCCGGGTTATTAGTGCCCATTAAATGTTCTACAATTGGCAGTACTCTGTAGTAAAATCTTTTATTAAGTGGAATGGAAATGTAAAAACATTTTCAAACTTTATTTTCAGTATTGTTTTCAGAATATTGTAATTTTACATTAAAAAAAAATGCAAATATCAAAGATGCAGATGGATGCGATCCAACACTCGATTTTGAAAAATTGAATGTTAGGGCTTTTGCAAGTTAAGGCAGCGATATAGGTTTATGTACACGGACAAAATTGCTTAAAAATTATCGAAAATCACTCGTTAAATTAAAAATCATCAAATTAATGAAAAACTTCATTAAATAAATTGAGTTAATAAATTTGCACATTAAGTTTTATAAGCGCGTGCATGTTCATTGATATTATTCATTAATATTGTGCCATAACAAATAAAATTTAATGAATACGTTCGTTAATAGTTAATGAACACATTCATTGATTTTACCTACCAACCGTTGCCAGAATATTTATATAGGATTATACTTGATATCTTGTTTTTTATTAAGTAGTACAGATGATGCCGGTAGTCTGTGGGCAGTACACTGAACTGTCACATGGGAGCTTGCGGGTTCGAGTTCCGCCTGGGTCTGGTTGTTAAATTGTTTTCTTTTTGGGCATTTATATTTCTATCGATATGTAGTGAGTGAAAATTATAAGAAAGTATACAGTTTCACATACATTTATTTAAATTTAAATTAACTTATTCGTAAACTTGTGGATTTTTATTGCTTGATTCTTGATTCATTAAAATAGGTGTCAATGAAAACCCAATTAATTAATTTCATTAAATTTCTCATATTATCTATCTTAATGTTTCTTTTCTTTAATATTTCATTGATTTTGTGAATATTTTTGGCTCCATGTATAACATGTAAACTTTAATGGGTTAAAGCTAAATTCATAAGCTGAACAGAAGTTGCCACAAAAAACGAATGTGATATTTCCAGGTTGCAAAGAACAATTAAGAAGTAATTTTTGTTCTTTTTTATGTGGGCAGGAGGGCCATAATCCTTCCATAACAATCAATCAGTTGAAGCTTCGTACTTTTCCCTGATTGGATATACAGTTTAACGTCGGTTCCGAATGGCAGGGAGTGTGCCACCAAGTGGTGTCATGAATGAGAATTAACCCCACCCTACGGGGGAGAGTGGGTAGCTTACTATACTCTCCCCTTCATTATTGAAGTCGTCAGTTCAATTAATAAGTAATCAATAACTCTGTTCGAAATGAATTTTTTCATAAATAAGAAGGTTCTGAAAATTTGATTCTAATAGAACTAAAAAGAAGTGTATGTACGTGTCTCAGAATTTAAGAAGTATACTCACGATTTTTGTATTATGTGGACCTAAAGTTTGAGCATTTTTAACAAATTAAGTATAAGTATAATAAACGATAAGACAACTTGTTTATTTTGCATCTGAGGTTATTAATGTGTGTATCAATAAAAAAATTCAAAAATTTTAATAGAATACAAAAACTTCAATGAAAAAATGTGCCGTATTTTCTATACTATTTAAATACATATTTTACATCGCAAACTAAACATTACAAGGTTAATTCAATTAAACAAAAATACCTTTAAAGGTGTATTAACCCTTTATAAATTGCCATTTAAAAGTAAGGTTAAATACGATCTAGAACCATTTTTCTTAAAACTATTTGCTCAGTGAGTGTGTTTTTTGCACACGTGGCAAACCAGTCTGGGTTACGCATCTAATTAAACTACTTTTGAATCATATCCGACTTTTATATAAAAACTGACCAAATAATACTGTAACGCACCCTTTACAATGAACAGTCACACTCGTGACATTTTAAAAATTAATATTTAAAAAGGGAAGATCACCAATAATTAGAGTCTGTTAGGAGTGTTCGAGAGGAGTAAGATGGAATCATGAGCTGTAGTCAAGAATATAACAATCCAGTGTCTTCGCTGGCTGGGTCATATTTGGTGAAGAAGAAGCTCCGGCTAGAAGGGTGTTGTTTATTCGAGCCACGGTGGAGGAACACCCTGAAGAGGACGTCCTATTATCCATTGGAAAGACCAGGTACAGGGGGACCTGACTGCACCTGGCCTTATCAACTGGTGCCAGCATACGCATAGCAGAGGTGACTAGCGCATCTTTATCGAGGCGGCCAAGTCAGATCATCGGTTGTAGTGCCATCTAAGTAAGTAAGTAATGTAAAAACGATTAAATATTTAATACTTACATATAAAACTTATATATCAAATCATTGTTACATTGTAAATAAGATAAAAATATATGTATCTGCTTTTAGTTACATGAAAAATTTTTACAATTTCCTCCCTAGAAGTAAGTAATATCGAATTTGATCATTTTTCAACGTCGCACCCGTTACGATCCTTTTTACATTTTCTACCTTCTGTTATTTAGTTTTTTGAATAAAATTCTAGTCGTCTTATTTCGCGTTATTCCATATTTATTTTATATCTATTTTTAAGATATTCATATATATTATATATAGGTATATATTTCATTTCAACATTCAAAATTTCGTAAATAAATGTATTTTATGTACATATCTTTTTAAAAGTGTGCATATGACTGTTGAACCTTTTTAATCGAATGACCCATGAGTTAGATTTTAGCAACCCAACTTTCTTAGAGCCAGTCCAGATATCGCCAGGACATACTCTGTGGATTGACCATGACAAAACAACCCTTGAATCTAAAATATGAAAACAATTTTCATACATGATTGACACACACACATACGCACAATAAATTTTAAACCATAAATATGCATGTGCTCGTATGTGTGTAAAAATGAATGAAACCTGAAGAAGCGGAACTACTAAAAGTGAGAAAAAAATATTGAATCGGAAAAAAGGAAGCAAATTTCAAATACAATATATAAAACTCAAAGTGTATTAACACCAACAAACAAAACAAAAGCCAAAATAAACTCCTGACAATGTACCAAAGCAACAACAATAGCCAAGTAAAAAAAAGGACGCACGTCATGACTTGCGGGTATTGCAAAAGATCCTGTCATATGCTTTAAAATTAAAAGAAAAATCGAAATAAGAGAGATCGTGCTTTTGTAAACAAAATAAAAGAAACAAGCGAAACAACGAAGAAAATTAGAAGAAAAAAGAAACAACAATGTAGGACCTTATGTCATGAGTCTCATATTTAAGCTGCCATAAGGATACCTTAATCGGTATTGAGGATTTTAGTGATGTTGCTGGTGTTGTTGTTGCTTTTGCTATTATTGTTGCCCCTTACTGTGCCAAATTAACGTCATCGTCAGGATCAAGGTGTATAAAGTAGACGCTAACATGGTAAACAAAAGGTAAACGAAAGGAAATCAGCGAATTTACTGCTTAATAGGATTAAAATTTCGTTGTTGTATGTGTGAGTGTGTGCATCCCAAGACGAATAAGGGCTAGAGGGAGAGGAACATTGGCTTATGCCAAAAAAAAATAAGGTTGGAAACAAAAACAACAAAAAGCGATGAAAGAAAGGAACACAAAGGAAATATTAAGGCGAGAAGAGCAGATGTTGCATCACAAATATGAATATTCACATCACATGTATGAATGGATACGCTTACATACTTATATACGAGTACATATTTGTATTGCTTTAATTGATTATATTACATTCATGTTTTGTCTCCTAATTGCCTAGAGAAATAATGATCATTGAATGAAAATTTTGTAACAATTCCAATAATATCACTGGAAATTTGCTTACCTTATACGAGTATTGGTAAGTGTTGATAGTTGAAAAAAATATATGTAGCAATATATATAGAAGTATAGAATCTGCATCTCTGGTAACTCTGATACTTGTAGTCGTTCTATATCGCAATATGCTAAATTCGAAATTTGCCACATATTCAGGTAGAATCCCCAAGGAGGCCAAGCCAATAAAGCAACCTGAGTTTAGACTGTGATGCATAACTATGCATAACTATCAAGTATCTATGCATAACTATGCATCACAGTCTAAACTCAGGTTGATTTATTGGCGTGGCCTCCTTGGGGATTCTACCTGAATATGTGGCAAATTTCGAATTTAGCACAATACTTATTTCAAGAATTTGTAGGCGCAGTTGTTATTGAACTTTGAGTCTTCCGTGTGGCTATTTTCAAGTGACTATTAATTATGGCCAGTATAGGCAGCCACTAACAAGGTCTAAGAGTTTTATACATAAACCGGAGGTAGTTTGTCCCGAAGGATAATTTGAGCACGATTAGTTCTTCATTGGTCAAAGCTTTTATCTTACCATGGTAAACTGTCGACTAGCTCGACTAAGTGAGACAACGAACGATTTTTTTAGAGCAATCTATTTTTTATATGAACAATAGGACGCCCCCTACTGCATAGATACTACATAGACTTGCAGTTTCCAATTATGTTAAAGAAACCAGAACCCCTAAGCTTCATAGCTCTACAAAAATGATAAATGATAAATATATATATAAAATGTTTATTTTTATATACAGCTTTGGAACCAAGTACAAATTGAAAAACCAATTTCAAAGTAAAGTCTTTCACTTAACTAAAATAATGTGTAAACAAATGTTAACATGTTTCGAATAAAAAGATTGTGTATATTTCGTGTGGAGGACACTGGCTCTCAAGGATTGAAGACTAAAACAATGTGGCATTACATATGACATATTACTTAATAAGAAAATTGCATGCAATTTTCTCTATGGAAGTAACATAATGAAGCCTAACCGTTGAAACCTAATGTCCTATATAGGTGACAAATGTAAAGTCAACTAAGTACTTAGACCATATTTTTCATTAATTTTCGAAGTAAAATAAGTACCTAAGAAATGTGAGAAAATTGAAGTCATTTAAAATACAATTTTATTTTCTTAATGTTTAAATTCTTGATTCTTACTCTTATTTTTCAATTTTAGATAATCAGTATCCAAGCAAAACATCGTATTGTGTAGAGGACACTGGATGAGCGAAAACACATGGTGTCTTGTTGAAAAGAGAAGAATTGCAAAGCGGAATTCAATCACAACCAACATCGATTGACGAAGTCGAAAAAGCGATTCAAGCCCTAAAGAATAACAAGGCCGCCGGCATCGATCAAATTACAGCTGAACTACTAAAGGCATGCCCATCGACATCAGCCACCATTCTACATCCTCTAATTTCCCAAATTTAGAATGAAGAACATCTACCAGAGGTCTGGCTACAGAGGTCTGGCTAAAGTACTAACTAAAATGTTTCTTAATAGAGTTGGTGAAAAACTCGATGCGGGCGTCAGGAGGCAACAAACAGGTTTTCGGCGAAATCGATCGTGTGTGGACCAAATTAACACGCTAAGAATTATTGTCGAACAATCGAGTGAATGGTTCGTTGCACTTCAAATCATCTTCGTAGACTACAGTACAGCATTTGACACTTGCCTCGTGAGAGCATATGGATTTCACTACAGCTAAGAGGTATCACTGCTAAGTCCATCAATATGATGCGTGCGCACTACGAGTGTTTTAAATGCAGCGTGTTACACAACGGAATGTTGTCCCCGACATTTGTTCCTAAATCAGGCGTTCGGCAAGGCTGCTTACTCTCCCCATTCTCTCTCTTGTCGTTCTTGACAATATCTCTGATAAGGCCTTGGATAAAGTTGACAGAGGAATTCCATTGAATTTTAATAAACACTTAGAAGAGCTGGACTACGCTGACGACATTTGCCTCTTATCATCCAGGCATTCAGATATGAAATCTAAAATTGATGATATTATTTCAGAGTCTCAAAAAGTCGGCCTAAAAATTAATACTTCTAAAACTAAGAGTATAAAACTGAATCCTTCTAAACAGGACATAAATTTTAAGGCTGGCAACGATGACATCGAAAACGTCAATAACTTTACGTGACTGGGAAGTGTAATCTCTATAGATGGTTGGGGGAAAGAGGACATTACATGAAGAATTTCAAAAGCCCAACTAAGTAAGATCTGGAGCTCGTCGTTTATTTCCACCAAAACGAAAATACGCATTTTTAAGTCAAACGTGAAATCAGTTTTGCTGTATAGGTGTGAGATATGGCTAGCCACTGACCAACTAATGAGTAAACTGCAAGTGTTCGTCAACAAATGCTTGAGGCGTATATTTAAAGTCTGGTGGCCAAACACTCTTTCAAATGCAGATTTACACCAAAAATGTAACTTGATACCGTTAGCTAACGAAATCAAGCTATGCAGATGGAAATGGATCGGACACAATCTACGAAAAATGTCCAACGAAATTTGCCGCCAAGCCCTAGAATGGAATCTACAAGCCAGCCGACAGCGTGGTAGACCAAAAGTCACGTGGAAAAGGACGTTAGACAAGGAAATTCGTGATTCAGGAAAGTCTTGGAAAGAAATATAATTCATCGCTAAAGATCGGATTCGATGGAGACTTCCCCTAGGAGTCCCAGGACAAAATAAGGTAATAAGAGAGGACACGGGTCGAAACAGAAAATAAAAACACTTAGCTTTCAGACACGACTTTTGTTATAGCTGAATTTTGCTACATGTATTAAAAATGTAACTTGTATTAAAAATTTAAAAATTTGTTAGATTAATGCTTCACATGACGTTGCGAACGTTGCTGTACACAATCTTATGCTTATATGGAAAGAAAATGTTGTATAATACAAAAGAATACTGTACTTATGGTCACTTTGCTCTATAAAGGAGCATCTGGTACGTTGTGCTGAACGCTAAATTGATAAATAAGGAAAGGGATTGGAGTCATGCTTGTAGATATATTCATAATTCGAAGATACTGACAGTTAATAAGAGATAAAGCAGACCCTTCTAAGTAATAGAAGAATATATAACCTAGAGTTGTGCTGAATAATAAATTATCATAAAGTTTGGATTATTAATAATAAATTACTTAACCCGAAGACTTTTACCGACGACTATAACTATTGGGGTTCCTTAATGAGTAACATAAAATTATGTAATTTGTAGTTTACATATATAGTGTTGAAGCTAATGGGAAATAATCATATCATTGGTAATTGAAAGAAGATTTATTTGTTTTTAATATACAGAACATTACATAATTGAAGTATACCTATGTATGTATAAGATATGTATGTATAATCGATAAGGTTTATTTACCTCTGACGGTCAGTATCCAATATCCAGTGACTCCTTAAGCGGAAGATGCCTTTGAACTCAATTGGAATTAAATTTGAAAGACAAAGTCACAAGTATGCAAAATTAATGACCCCATTAGAAATAACATTGCGCAAGCGGAGAATCATCAATCTTCACTATAATAAACTTGGCACCCCAACTGCGCGTGAAAAACATTTCGAAACTGTTTTGAAAAATTTAAAAGATATCAAACAAATACACATGCAAAAATACGTAAGTAGATATGGATGTTTGTAACTACACATGAGACTTTAGAATAAAAAAAATAAAGAAATGCATACTATAAATAAGAAAAAGAGAACAAATGAATGCAGGTGAAAAAGAATTCATACCTACCTACCTAGGTAGGTAGGAAGATTGGTAGGAAGGTAGGTAGATGCTCCAAAAGGCGAAAATATCCACATACTTGGATTGCTTGGGAAATATTTTTATTGCATTTCATGCAAAAGAATTTTGTTGCTCTTTGTTGAAGTTGTATGTGTGTAGCTGTAGCTGTAGCTGTTACCAAAAGCTAAAGTTGAGTGCGCGTGCGCAAACTGTCCGCCGACAGATACACAAACAACAGTAACAACAAAAACCAAGTGTTGCATAAAAATGCAAAAAATTCAACAAAACCAGAAAAAAACGAAAAAAAAAACAAGAACAAGAGCAAGAAGAAGCAGAAGCAGAAATGGTACGAAATCCAGAAAACAATTGGAACATTTATTCGCCAAGACTAAAAGTTTTTGCGCGGCTTCGAAAATCGAGAGAGGAAGAAAGAGCGAAAAAGAGAGCGAATTTATTGACACCTATAAATAATGAAATTACACACAAGTTGCCATACAATGATATCAGGCAACAGCAACAGCAGCAGCGACGGCAGTGGTAGTGGCGGCAAATCAATTGGCAACCATTGACGATCGAAAATCGACCACTGATCATCGAGCGCAAGACAACACAAGTATATAAAAAAAAAGTACAAAAATTAAATAAAAATTCAATACAAAAGAATCCTAAAGTAAAAAAAAAAGCAAAAATGTGTGAGAAACACAATTCGTTCAGCCTTATTCTGCAATCGTCCAACAACTCCCCACAGCCCTTAATCTGCACATCCTCCACAGTCTCCTCAGCACTGGGATCTATACAATTCGATCTACCCAAAAAACAACATTCGAACACTGTTTCCCATGTATGTGCGACGAGTATAAGAATGTATGTAAATACACAGCAGCCCATATACATACATACATAAGTACTTACTTACTTACTTACTTACTGCAGATTGGAATGGACGGACGAATGAGCAGACATTCAGACAGACACACAGGTACACAGACTGTGCATCGCGCAAAATTGCACAAATATGAGAAGGAAAATTTACATAAACGCGCATTTACGGGGCACAGATATATGGCGTCAAGATTATCGCGATAAGATCAATGGCGTGTCGCATCAATGCCCAATAAAATCGCTTCAATATGGAATTGCAATTGTGGTCGCCGTTTTTTGTTGTGGCTGTTGTGGCTGTTGTTGTTGCCCTCATCATCATCAGCATGATCATTGGCTTATGCAGTTGTTGTTACCACACTCTCTTGTATTGGTATCGATATCGGCATTGGCGTTGGCATGGGCATAAGAATTGGAATCGATCGGCATGAGATCGGCATTTGGATCAGCATCACAATTCGAAAATCTAAATTGGAATTAATGCATTCGCGCGCGCCATCGCCATTGCAAATGGAAAAATGGAAAAAAGAAAAGAGTCTCATCTTTAACTTCTGTTGCTTTCAGCCAGTCCTGCTTTATGTGCTTACTTATGTATAAATTTTCAACACTCAATATTGAGGCTGTGTTGTTTCGATTTCTGAGAATTTAATCAACAACAATACAACAGCTACACAAGCGCGCAATAGCAACATTTATTTAAAATCGGTGAGAAATTGTAAGTTGATGAATTACCAAGGAGCTCTTTTTATATTACATTGGTATTTTTTTTTATTCTTTGAACTTTTAATTTTGCATAATAGGTAACAGCCTAAATGGTTTCTACTCAAGGTTATGCCATGAAGGTCAATGTCGGTGGTACCTATTTTATATTGCTCATTGGATTTTCTCGTATGTGCCTGTGCTGATACTACTTATTTGAAAAATGTCTTGAAGATAATGGGAAATATTTTGAAGTTCTTAACATAACACCATATCCCCAAAGTTGAAAATATTTGGTCAAGTGTACTTCTGAATTTTCAATCCACCCACTAAATATTCAGTTCAATTCTGATTTGAATAAGTATGCTATAACAAATATATTTGAAGTCTCCCCGAAGTTAAGTACACATCGTTTTTGTTCCTCCCGACTCCTCCCTTCCAATATCACCGAATAAGATGCGACGCGACGAATTACAATTAATGTCACCATAACCTAAAAAATAACGAATGATCGTTTATATAAAGAAATACGAAAATCGGTTCACGATGATTTATTTGAAGAGAGCTCCAGTGGCAACATCAATTTCTTTGGAAATTGCATCCCCGAAAGAATTTTCTCTAACTTTTCCGTTCCTTCATAGAAATGGTGTTTACTATGTCGCTGCCAGCAGTCTCCATCATTCAAATGTTGACCCAAGTCTTTATTTAATTTTATAGTTGATAAATTTTGTGTTCAGGTCGATGTCCAGCAAATTCTAAATAAAAGATGAATACCATAAGTATAAATAAAATTTTTGGTGAAATAAACCTCGAATTGAGTTTGAAAGCGGTTTAAACTAGAGCTACTGTCATGACTTTTGCGGCTGAATGTAAATGCGAGGAAGTTATTTTTAGTGAAATTGTCTTATATAATTATCAAAAAAAATTCTATATCTAATTTTAGTCCTACATATTAAAATAAATACCAGCTAAATATTGTATATTCAAAAAGAGTTGCTCCAATATAGTAATAAAAAAAACTCTCCCGAGCATTTAAAGATTATAAAAATCTTCATCATCATATTTAACAACATCTTCAATCTCATAAAAGCAACTCTTCTACTTTGATTAAGTTTGACGTCTACCTCCTGCTTGACTACTACTACAACTATTACTACGACTACCATTGCTGTTGATATTTGCTATAGCAATTGCTGTTGCTGCTGCTACTACTGCTAACCATGAGTACTAACTCAACACATAAATCTGCAAAACTATTTACATTGCTTGAGGCTAATAAACAAGTTATCTTCCCCACGACTATTATCACCAACATTATCATTATCCTCAATGCATTTTTCACCATTTAATGCTGAAGACTTCCCAGACACAGTGGCTACACATGAGTATCAGCAGCAGAAACAGCAGCAATAATAACAACAACAAGTACAGCAACAGCGACTAGTGGCAAGTGGCAAGTGGCAGATGCGATGGTAGTAGCAGCAGCAGCGACAGCAACATAAATACCAACTAGCAGCAGGTTTTTCATCGAATGCCGACGCAGCATCATCATCAACATCATCTTTAGCCTAACAGCGTCTGTACATCTGTGCAATTGCTACTGCTGCTATTGCCTACATATTCATACTAGTTATACGTACCCGTTTATACATACATATGTATGTAGTAAAAATAGTAGCAGCAATAGTAGAAAAAATTGTTGTAGTAGTAGTAGTAGTAATAGTAGTAGTAGTAAAGTTGCTTGATCTTTTTGATCTTGTCATTAAATGATGCTCGTAATGATTTTGATCTTTCTCTGCATGTTGTATGTATGTATTTGCTGTTGTTGTTGTTATAGCTGTGTATTCAATCCGTATGTTGTTATTGTTGCACTGCTGCGTTGCCGATGTTTTAGCATCTGCTTTTCTCAGATTTGTTACTTTTGTTGTTGTTCCTAATGTTGATGTTGCATCCTACAATCACACATATTACACTGGATTTTTCTTTATAGTTTGCTATTAAAATTATTCGCATAGTATCGACGATTGCCTTCTCCTCATCAAGAAACGCTGCACACTGCTGACAGAGATATAAAAAGACAGATAGACAGACAGTCAGAAAGACAGTAACTTACTTAGTCTATACGTCTATCTTTACGATGACCGTTTAATTGCAGACAAACAAGATCTTGGCAACTTTTTGTCGTTCATTTCCTAAATATGTAAAATATATGTATGCACCTAGACGAGAATTGCAGAGCATGTCGTTCTTGTTATCCCTTTCTACTTTGTCCCTATGTAGCATCTATCTACATATCTGCCTACATACATACATACCTACCTACCCACTGAATACGAGTATACTAAGTAAAAGCTTTAGCTTTCCATTCCAATATTGTTTAGGTTTAAATTTTTTCCCCCTTTTTTTGTGCCGTTGTTGATCGTCTAGAATCACCGTCCTTGAGTTGACAAGCACAACAAAAACAACAAACAATAACACTATGTGGCATATCCCATAACTTACCTAAAGCTAGACTTTATTTAGGTTGTTGATGCTGCTGTTTGCAGTTTACTTTTTATTGAGATTCTCATAGTTGTAGTAAATAACTTGTTATGGTCAAATATTTGTTAAGGTATAAAAATAAATTTTTAATAGTAAAAGATAAAAGAATTTCATAGTAGTATGTAGTAGCAGTAGTAGTAATATTGTTGTTGTAGTAGTAGTATTAGTAGTAGTAGTAGTAGTAGTAGGTAAGCAGCATATGTAGTAGTTTCGAAGCAGTTTCATTTTGTGTTACGCTGCTGTTCTTGTTGTTATTGTTATTGTATGTTTTTCTCTTTTGTCCCGGTATTTGTTAATCTTGTGCCTTTGCTTGTTAAACTCCTTTTGATGGACTTAACTCAGTTGATCCAAGAGTTGTAGAATTTATTGTGATTGTTATGGTTGCTGCTGCTGTTGCTGTTGTTGTTGTTGATGGTGATGGTAATTGTATTTTATAAACAGCAGACAGCGCGTCGTCAGCAACAAGAATCTAGTTTAAAAAATAAAAATAAATGTACCATCTTTAAACAGAAATTAAAATTTGCTTTTATAAATTAGTACCTACTTAATTCTTTTAATTTGATTTATTAAGACCCGATTAAATAGTTATATATATTTGAAATTACTGATATTCTTGAGGAGCTTCGAACTACACGCAATTTCTAAGAGTTAATAATGATGAAATATGTAAGTACATATTCCTTCATAGTAATATCTACTTGTTTGAGAATCTGCGATCAGTAACCCTTTCATCTACAACTGTGGTGTACCCAATCCCACAAAAGTTTAAAATATATTTGTACACAGCATTTTATCTATGTACTTAGAATCTTTAGTTTTCAATATAAGTACTTTGACAATATTTTTTCTCAACGCGTTTTTAAATATTATTAGTGATTTTAGTCACCATGAATTCCTCTTCAAAATTGGGTGATATTTTGCTGAGGGGGCAACCTGGTGCACTCTGCAGCACTAACATGGTTGGAAATGCCACTTAAATGCCAGTAGGGCGCCCTACAGAAGTTTACTTATTCAGAACGTTTGCGTGTAGTTCCGTTTTTATGATTCTCTGATCTTAGGTATGCTACGTCTGGATTTACTTCATTTTGATCATTTGCATTTCCAATGCATCCAACGCCCTTTGCAAAATCATCATCTCCACCAAAATATTCATACTCAAAGCGTGCGGATTATTTATTTCCATATAATTACCTATATATTCTTACCAAAATCATTAATATTATCATTATTATAATACTATATTCAGCATCATCATCAAAATATTCAGGTTTTATGATTTCAACAGTAGAAAAATTTGTCACTTGCCGGTCTGAGACATCGCGAATGTTATGAGGTTGACTAGAAACTTGGCAAATCTCGTCTATGTTTTGTTGTGGTGATGCGAGTTGTTTTCTTTCCATTTTCAAGAAATTTTCAAGTAAATGTTCTCCCCTTCTCTTTCATTGAGAAGCTGGCAATGACTGCCTGGTGCTGCATAATCTGAGGACTTTCGTCGAGATTCAATGACATGAGTGATTTTAGTCTTTACGAGTTGTTTTTCAATGAAATTTGAATTTAGTTTGCTATGCACTGAAATATCCGAAGTCTAAACACTCGCGATCTCTCGGTGCTGGTTTTTGCCTTTTTTTCACAATAGCAGAATCTTAATTTTGTTTCGAATCCATTTTTCGACTAAGTCTACATTCTCGCTATCTCTCCGCCGAAGTTTTTACTGGAGATTTTATCGTTGCACACATTTGTTTGTGCCGCCCCCAATCGGCGCCTTAGTAGTCGGCCGCCTAGTCCAGGGCCGGAAATTGTACTGACTGGCCTTCTTAGAGTATGTCCTATCCATCTACATTTCATTCTGTTAATTTCATATGTTTATTATGTCTTATGATTCTTTTATAAGAATCATAAGACGCTCGAATATTCTGCCACTTTTTTATTTAGCTGCAAACACTTTTAAATGTTGTACTTGCAGTTTCTGAAACTAACCCAATTTCATTGCCACATTGTTGGATCTGTTTGTGATTTTCTCATCTTGCTCATTCTGCCGAGGTAGCAGAACTTGTTTTGCCTGGTCTTCCACTGTTAATTGGTCTTTTTGATGATTTTCACCATCACTTCGTTTGGGGTAATTGTGGAGAGAAGGGGTGAAAGTAAACACCCTTGTGTAGTTCTGGCTCTGCTCGTTTATATTTCCATTGCGTTGTATTATGCATAATACAGAATTCCATTGTCTTAATGAGTCGAATGAATTTAGATAAATATTTTAATCGTATCTCCGTCTAGCACCTAATTGTTCAAACCAATGATGTCGATGAGATCTGCTATCGACTCTCTTTAAATTTAAGTTAAATCATAGAAAAATCTCATATAAAAAATCTGTCACGCGTCTACGTTGAGGGTCGTTCGCTCCTTCTCTGAAAGGCATCCTTGTTCCAAAGTTCTGGGATTCATTGTTAACTAATAGAACCATTTAGTGATTCTTTTGATTTGGTCTAAAATATAAACATAAATGGAAATTTCGAGATTTGGTTTTTCGAACCTACTAAATTTAATATTTTTTCTACTACTCTTTTTCCAATGGACACCTTGAATGTCAAATCTGGCAGAGATATGTTGCTTTGAATATCACCTTTTTTTAGAGTTTACTTCATTTTCAAAAATTTTAAAAGTTATCGACAAAAGTTAAAAGTTATACAAGCAATTCGAAGAGGTAATCTCTAGGTTAGATTCTGATTAGAAGTCAAATAGCAGTGTAAATCAATTTCACCTCAAAATCAATTGCAACTCAAAATCAAAATGCAGCATACTACCCAGAAAATGTTGAGCATTCTGAAGTGTTTCTGTAAGTGCTAACCGAAAAGACCGAAAAGATAAAAATTGCAACTTTGTACAATTATGGAATTGTATAAAATTGGCCGCTGGCTTTGTGGTGAACTTCTATTTTTGAAGGAATTTTGGACGACAGCCATCATCACAAAAATATCCCTTTCGGGCATAACGAAGCGTTGCATTTTTGGCTTTATTGCGCAGCATGCTCGCGCATATTTATTAGTTGTCTTCATTGTTTGCCGGTTCGTTGAATCAATGGTGTAGGTACTCGATTCGCAGACAAGCAGACGAGCAGACACGAGTACGAAATAAGGAAAGCGTTTTGCAGGCGTTGCACAGGCTCTTTTTCTTGCTACTAGTTCTGCTACTACTACCACCAATATCACGTTGTTTGTGCTTTCGATGTTTTTGGCGGCCCTTCATCACAACGGTCCACCATCGTCACCACAAGTAGCAGCAGAAGCATAGTTAGCCTCCTTGCTGCCTTCTACTTGCTATTAATGGGCACGCAGACAATGGCCGATGCGACGAACGATGGATAGTGATGGTAAATTGTGCAGTGAATTAACTTGTTTTGGTATAAATGGCGGCTATTTTGTGAGTTCATAAAGGATAAATTACCAAGTTTGGGATTTTGAATTGTATGAGTGTAGCTTTTGTTTGTCTGCTTTCTTGTTTATTTGAGCAACTACTTGTGTATACCTATGCATGCAGGCATGTATGTATGTATGTATGTATGTAAGTACTTAAGTCTGGGGGCATTTGAGTGTTCGGTGCTATATTGAGATTTCAAACTTTGACTTGATTTGGAAATGTCAGCAAACTTATCAAAAGGGAAGTTTTTCATACATTTATGGTGCGACAGACAGCCTTGAATTTGATGCTTATGGTTGAGATTGACTTTGATATTGATGACGATGATGAGGGGCAGGGCAAACCCATCACATATTTCAATGAAATCATTATGAATTTATGAAAGCGTTCGAAATATTGGGAAAATATGTATTTTGAAAGTTTTCTAAAACTCGAAAACAATATCATTGTAGACAGTTTGCAATACAGAAACCCTGATCTAGAATGTGTGTGTGTATGCGTTTGTGGGGAAAAGATGCTAAAGCAACACCAATTAAAATGATTTTCATTGTATGAGTATGTATGTACATATGTACATCGTTACCTTCCAAGTGTTTGGTTGATCGTTGATCTGTTGGCCGTCGTCGTCGGTCGTCGGTCGCTCAGTTGTTGAACTTCATTTCACTTTTCGTTGCTTGAGAGCTGTATTTGTGGTGTTTTTTGTTTTCATTTATTATCGAAATTGTGGGAAGACCTGGCCATTGCCGGCTACATTTTTGCAAGCCTGTATGTATGTTTGTATGTACTCGTTTGTGGAAACAACCCAAACAAAATTCATTTTTATTTTAATGAAATACATATTTAACATGATTCTGCAACTGCCTTCTTGTTTTTCTTTATCTCTTTTTGCATTTGATCGTTTCGGTTCGGTTCGGTTTGGTTTGGCTTGGCTTGGCATGTTTCTTGCCATGCTCTGTCCCTGTCCCTGTACCTGTGTAGAGTACGGTCTGTAGTATATGTATGACCGCACACCGTGATTCCTCATTGGAATTCATTAAAAATTCTCATGTGCACGTGTGCAAAAACATTGTGTACGGAATGAGAGCATTCGAAATATTTACGAAATTAGTTCACAAGGCTTCACGACACACAAATGCAGCGCAATCAATGCGGCCGAATGCCGTTTTAATTTAGTCATCAGGTGATTTTTTCGAAATTGTGGTTGGTAGCATTGGAATGTGAAGCAGTTGCAGTAAGCGAGCAAGGAGAAAGGGAGAGCTATACACTCAAGACCAAAGCATGGCAATATTTAAGTTGCTGTTTTAATGCAAGAATGCATTGGTACTTAAAAGAGTTAATAATTTGAAAAAGAGTATATGCCAATGCGTATGTATTAGGGTGGTCCTTATTTTCACTAATCAAACTTCCTCAACCCAAAATAGAAGAAAACCAAAACACTGGCATTGTACAATAGAAGAGTGTCTTGTTGCTTGTACACACCGAAGATATCAATTGACTCCATTGGTCACGAAGAAAAGTTTAGCGGTGTGGGGATATGTATGAGTGGGGAATGAAGAGTGAGTGAATGAATTACAACCTCTTATGGTAATGGGCAAAGATTCTGATCTACCTTTGGAGTTTTCAATTATTTCATTTCGCTAGCAACCAACACCTACCGATTAGCCCAACTTTTAGGGAGAAGGCCTGAGAACTAGTGCCTTCTATATGTAAAAATAAATTTGTATAAGTAATACTCATTCATTATCTTCTGCCTTTTCTGTAGAGATGAGCGATATAATTCTTAATTATATATGGGCTGATATGAATCCTTCATATGTTCCGTTTGCCCATGAAGTTGTTTAATGTTTTAAACTTGTAGCTCTCATAAAACTAAGTATAAACTCTCCTTGCGCATAAACAATATTTATAAAATACTAAGCACATAGCAAATTACAGTTTACTAAAGAAAAGTTACAAACAACAAATTGGTAACAACATATTTGACATACCTTGACAACAATACAAAACAAGAACAACAAAGGCTACAGCAACAGCAATACATTTTACGTTATGTTGCACTCTCACGCTTCTTCACACAATCATGAAAGAAAAAGTAGGCGAAAACTTGTAAGCCCAATAACAAAAAAAGCTAACACTTGGCCAGTGATGTTAACTCTCCATGTAGTAATCAAAGTGTCATACAGTAATTTATTCTAAATCTGCAGTAATTTTCATTGTATAGTTTTATTAAAATTTATTTTTCTAAAATCTCTGCTTTAGTTCACATGGGTTGGTTCGGAGGCGTTCTACGCTGACTAATCTGGCAGTTTTCTCGAATTATTGCATTTCAGCATGCTCTGATGTTTTACAATTTGATACTATTTACATATACTCGTATTTCAAAAGGCTTGATAAAGTGTTGCATAATATTTTCATGACTAAAGTTGCTAGAATAGGCTTTCGCTTTACTTTTCTATTGTAGATTGAATCATTCCTCAGCAATAGACTAAAATTTCGAAATTGTTTATATTTATTTCATATTTTTATTTATTAAAGAATTTCATTGTTTTAAAAAATGGAAGTTAGTGATTTTTGCTTATCAATCGAAGATATATCTTCCCCTAATAGCGATTTATTCGTGTAAAATTAAATTGTTATTTATTATTAAACAATTAAATGAAATTGAAAGTAAATATTTTAATACATAATTTATTTTTCAATATTTAGTTCTAGTCTTTTTATATGTAAAACTGCAGTAATTTTTGGCAAATCATATAGTTATCTCATGATGAAAAGTTAACATCACTGCACGGGGCTCAAAGCTGCAGACTCACTCACAGCAACTCTCCAACTCTGACTAAGTCAAAGGTTAAGCACGTGCTTTACTTTTTATCGTTCGTCTGCGGTATTCGCATTCACAAGAGCTGGCATTCGTTGACGGAACTCGAATGCACTTATCGTTGGTCGGGCCAGTTTGCAATTGCAAAGCGTAAATGTTGCCAATTCTAAATGGAGTGAGTGGTATGATGTGGTGGATCTTTTGTTGCCGCTGGCTGCTTCGATTGTCGGTGCTTCTGCTTCTGGTGCATCTTCTGGTTCTGGCTCCTGATTGTTTTCATATTTTACGATCGTGATTGTGGCGATGTTGATGAGGATGATGCTGTTGCTCGATGCTCGATGCTGCTTTACCAAAATCGTACGTGCGAATGAGAATGTGCAACAACATTCGTTCATTGCAGCCAATTATTACGTTGGCGCTCCATCAAATGTTACTCACAGGTACTCGCACAAAATTCAGCTTGTCAGCTTTTCTTTCTCGTCGGATGTTTATGATGGTGCCGGCGTCGTTCGCGGCGGCAATCTTTGGCGTTTGATAATTTTGAGCTTGCAGATGCATGCAACTTTATGCAGTAACAATATTTCAACTACCGTCAGCAACTACTTTGTTGTAGCTGCTATTGTTATTACACCGTCACCTCATTTGATGGTTTGACGGTGCTGCTGCAGCGTGCCACTTTCAGTTTTCGCATAAGGTTCGGTTGGTGGCGTCCGTGTTGTTGATTTGCCTAAAATCAGCAGTTAACTCCTCCAACTTCAACATAAATTTTCGATGGCGCTTCGCAAATTTATTTTCACGCTGTTTGACGCAAATTCTTCTGTACTTTTTCATTTTGCCATTTTATTTTAATGTGTGTTTTTGTGTGTGTCCGTTATTTTGTGAGCTGTTCTTTCAATCGCCTAGTCGTTTTAGTTCTCATTTTCGTTTCGCTTTCGTCTTCGTCTTCATTTTAGTCGTGTTTGTTATTATTTTTATGAGCGTTGGCTTGTATTTTGTTTTTGTTTCGCATTTGGGGCGTATCGCAACGTTCAATGTTTGTTGGCAAGAACATCGTTCACCAACTCTCAACAACTTGGTTATTTATGATTAATGTCGTTGCTGGTGCTTTGTTTGGAAAATTGTTATTTTTGGATTTTTTTATAGATACATTCATTTGGGTCTGTTGGGTAACGAGAACCCTCCTGTTGTGTTTTTTATTGAATTTATTGATGGACCATTTGAAAGCAAACCAAACCAAAGATTGCAACGTATGCGTGGTGTACCACAAACAAGGCGTTCTCCTTGAGCGACCGTTTGTCATTCTTCTTATAGAAAGATACTATTTAAGCGAGGAGTAAATAACTTTACAGGACGAGACAATTCCATCCTGCTAAAATGTTGGGAAATGGAGAGAGTTTGTAGACATCCTGATAATGCGCAATTTTAGCTTCGTGAAAGGTAGAAGGATTTTAAATTTGGAATTGTCACGTTTTGTTGAGAAAAATTGGAATTATCGATTTTTTTTACGCATATTAGTGGAATAATCACGATTTGCTGTGTAAATGTGATTATCATTATATAACTAATGTGACAAAATTGATATAGAACAATTTAATGGATTTATTGAACTCAATTTAAAGTGTAAATTCTTTATTTTTGCAGTTTACTTTAGAATAGTTTTTTATATTTACGCCGATGATAAAAGATGATCGTCGCAGCGAAAATTGTTACGGAAATGATGGACTTTACTTACTTTACTTTTAATGGCACAACAGCCCATGGAGGGCCTAGGCCGAGCTTTTCGCATCCACTCATGTTGTGCGTGTTATTATTGTACATGAATGGAAGGGACCTACAGTTTAATGCCGAATCCGAACGGCGAAGGGAAAAGCTTTTCATAGCAATTTTTATTCTTGTAGGTTTGCCATTGCCATGTAGAAAAATTATTTTTTCTACTTTTTGATTTTGCCTGTGCCGAGATTCGAACCCCGGACATTCTGCGTAGCAGTCCAACGCACTACAACAGCGACCACTGATGGATAGCGCTTAGAAATTTCTAGAGCTAAAAAAAAATTAACTTAAAAAAAAAACGTGGCAAAAACTGCGCGTTAGAGACAGCAGGAATATAGACTTGGTCGAAAAATGGAAAAAATTCAGATTCTCCTATCATGAAAAAAAACTCCAAAAAAAACAAGCACCGAGAGATCGCGAGAGTGTAGACTTCGCAAGCAACTTGAGGCACAACAGAATTCGAATTTAATTGAAAAACAGCTCGCCAAGACTAATGGGAAGAGATGAGTTCATTACAGCCAATAATTGCATCAACACTAATCTCAATGATTCCCGGCAAAAGTCTTCAGATTACACAGTACCTGGCTGTCATTGAGGTGGTCGAATTCCCAGCTTCTCAACGGAAGAGAATGGCAGAAGATTTACTTGAAAATTTGCCTGTAAAACTTTCCTCGCATCAGCACAACAAAACATAGACGAGATTTGCCAAGTTCCTAGTCAACCTCATAACATTCGCGAGTTGTCCGACCGGCACGTGGTAAATTTTCTACCTGTTGAGAACATACTACCTGAATATTTTGTTGATGATGATTATTATAATTATGATGGTACGATTATAAATATTATGATGTAGCAAATAAATTCGCATGCTTTGAATATGAATATTTTGATAGAGACGATGGGTGCAGGGTCATCCGCAAAGAGGGCTTTTGAGTTTTTCACCTCCATTGGAACTGTAAGTTTATTAATTTTTCCAAATCCCGCCCATGGGTAAATCTCCCATCCAGGGCACGTCATTTCCGTATGACACAAATTGCTGTTACATTTCTGTTAACTTTTATACATATATTTACTATGTTGGTGCAAAAATTTATTTAATTACTATGAAACTGCCATGTTTTGGTAAGAAGTTTGAGTTTAAGAAGTTTGAAGTTTATTTCTATAACAAAAAAAAAAAAAACTTTTTGTATGTTTTCACTGTATATTGTGATAGCTTTGATGTCGAAGAAAGATAAAACAACAACAAAAAATAATTCGGAAAAATGGAATTATCTTGTTTTGTTAAGTTACTCCTACAACTATGGAATGTTTATGGACAGATGTATTTTTATTTCGACATCCTTCGACCACTTCGAAACGTTCCATGAAACTTAATCCAAGTTGGAGTATTCAATACTTGAAAAATTTTATTTTCGCAGCTTAAAAATAAAACTTCGATCCAGTCTCTGGTTTCCTTCTTGTGTTTTTCTTCTCAACGACTATCACATAGTCGTAACAAAACTAAGGCGCCTATATCGAGAATTTGCTATCTTTTTATAAATAAGCAGCAGCCTTCCACTCATCGTTCGGATTCGGCATAAAATTGTAGGTCTTTTCCATTCATGTCAAAATATAATAAACTCGCACAACATAAATGCTTGCGAAAAGAACTGCCTATGCCCCCCATGGGCTGTTGTGCCATCAAAAGAAAAAGAAGCAAATTGCAATAAAAGCGCATAGTACATTTCATACATACATACTTAACTACTCGTATATGAAAATAATTAAGATTTCCATCTGTAAAAATGTCTGCGAAAACAATTTAAGCTTGAATAATTTTCACGAATTCCCACATTAAGACACCGCAAATACATACATATTTCATTTTGCGAAAAGTCACGGCTTCTCTTTGAAAGTTGCCGAATAAAATGTTGAGGGAAAATTTCTCAACTGGCGGCATGTGTACATTTTTCATGGTGGCACTGTTTCAACCATTTTTTTTGGCTTTTGCCCACTGTAGTCTACATTTAACAGCCGGAATCGCGAGCCGTAAAGTTGATGCGACAAAAGGTTATATCTACATACATAAGTATACATACAAACCATTTCAGCCAAGCTTAATAAATGTTCTTCTATTGTCTTTCAGAAAATTTCACAAACAGCAGGTGATAATTGCAGACATTGGATAATGCATGTGTACATATTTTCGCCTCAACAATTGCCTCATCCAAGCATTTCAAGAACTTAATTAAGTTCAGTAAAATTAAGGTTTTCAGTTTGAAAGAGAAATCAGTTTTATTTAACAATTTAGATATGTAGTCGTATACGAGGTGTGATCAAATGCGTTATTTTCAAATTTCGTGAGTTACGTATGATCGATTTTCGCATTTTTCTGTTATGTTATGTGGTACACATGTCTGTTATATATGTTGGCAATACCAACCATTTGAGATTGTCAGTTTGTTTTTGACAGATAAAAAGGTTAGTCGTGTTTTGGTGTGCTCTTCGATTTTTTACTATTCGAAAAAATGGATCAAAGAAACTGTATTCAGTTTTGTGTAAAAAATTAAATTAAATGCGCAAGGACATTTGAAATGTTGACTATGTTGGCGAGTCTACTATGAGCAGAACACAAGTTCAATTGTGGTATAACCGGTTTAAGGAAGGCCGAGAAGATGTCAATGACGATGCTCGTCCTGGTCGCCCGAGCACGTCAACAACCGTTGAAAACATTGACGCAGTGAAGAAAATGATTTTGGATAATCGTCGAATCGTCGAATCACTATCAGAGAGGTTGCTGATGATGTTGGCATATCGTTCGGCTCATGTCAAGCAATTTTTACGGATGTTTTAGGCATGAAACGTGCGGCAGCGAAGATTGTTCCAAAATTGCTAAATTTTGAGCAAAAACAACGTCGCTTGTGCGTAAGTTTTTGGCCAAAAACAAAACCGTTATCATGCCTCAACCACCGTATTCACCGGACTTGGCTCCCGCTGACTTTTTCCTCTTCCCAAAACTGAAGACACCGATGAAAGGAAAGCGTTTTGCTACGATTGAGGAGATAAAAGAAAAATCGAAACAGGAGCTGTTGGCGATACCAAAAAGCGCGTTTCAGAAGTGTTTCGAGGATTGGAAAAAACGCTGGCATAAGTGTATTATATCTGAGGGGGATTACTTTGAAGGGGACAAGATAGTCGTGTGTGTTAAATTTGTACACGGGTGGAAGGGGCATAAGGCTGACAAAGGAAGTAGAGATATGCTGAATCCGAAGATTATCATAATCGAACAAACAATTCAAGAATTTAACTTGACTATAAAATATAACATTTGATGAACGATTTAAGTTATGCCTTGATTATTGGCAATTATTCTTTCTTAAGAATTAGACCGAAAATGAGATACCCCAGCGAAATTCAATAAAGGACATGACATGCTCGTTCTCCGGAATTAAATCACATTGAGAAATTGTTGGAGACTTTGGTTCGGAGCGTGTATGCAAACGGACGTCAGTTGTATTCAGTGGAAGAGCTCAAGAATATTATTTACATATGAGGAATGGAAGAGACACCGTTTGCGGAACTACAAAACCTAATTGATATAATATCCTGAAACGTATGTTTGAAATTACTCAGAAATCTGGAATAAAAACAAATTACTAATTTTATTGGAATATTTTTTTTTACTTTTCATTGTTATTTTCTTAGTTTTAAGAAAGTGATTTTTAATTTTATTTTTCGTTCTCAGTTTAAAATTTTTTTTTATGACTATATTTATTTTAGATATGAATAGGTACTTTTGAGCAATAAAAATAAAAAAATATACCAATGATTTATACTTTTTACTTTCATTTCACAAATACTTCACTACTGCGATTAATTGAAAACTTTGGGAAAGGAAAATTCCATTAACATATTTTTAAAATTTTTTTTTATAGGGAATTGCGGTGGGTCAATAACGTTGATTGTAATAATGCGGTAGTAGCAGCACAGCTACAAACCAAAAAGTAGAAAATAAAAGTAATTCTAAACAGCACCACCTTATGGCAGGCAATGGAAGTGTAAAAATTGCCTAAGGCTAAGGAAGCGACTTCCTATACAAATGGAGGTGAAAAACTCAACACACACAATATGAAATAACGCAAAAAATGTGCTGTTGAGCCATGAACAAGAAGGAGAATAAGAGATATGGGTTTACTGACGTTTTCGGTTTCATTAAAAAACACTTTTATTTCTTTAGCTCATAGAAAGTTTGAACTAAGAGCATCAAATTCTTTCTTTTGACCAGAATATGGTGAGTGTACTTCTTTATCGGGTCAATTTTATGCCTTTTTCAGATACAAAAGAAGACCGGCGCAAGAAGAACCGCTCTTGCACGCTATACCAGCGTTTAGCACTCTGCTGTATAAACTCTTCCGAAGGACACTATATATAGGTAAAATCATTAGCTTTCACCTAGTAGATCCATATGGTCCTAATGAAATTTAAATTTGTTTTCGTGTTCCTTGACACTTTAACTTAGCGTATTAAAAAAAAAAAATTTATTCGACGGTTTGATTTTTTACATACTTAAAATATTCCCAAATTCTTAGAATTTCAAAATGTTTGCAAACAATTTAAATATTTAACTTAACACTATGGTGGTCCTGATCATAATTTTGTGCGCTAATCAGCATTGATTGTAAACTACTAATCTGGCGGATAGTTTATGATCCTTATAAACATACGAGATCATCATCGTCATCATGCCAAACAAAATGAGCGTGATGATGTGCTAATCCCCACATATTAAAAAAAAAAATCACGAAACCAATTTTTGCCGACAATAAAAGCGAACATCAAAATATGTATATAACAATCATCATCGTCGCCGTCGTCATCATCATCAAGCACATCAGCTACGCCACAAATGATTCACGCTTAAATTATAGGGTGCATATAATACGCCGCCGCCTCAATCACAATCGTAATATCTGCGAATTGCATTGCTTTTCACAGATTTGTGGTTTCGACACTTGATGTGTGTGTGCGTGTGTGTGTGTGCGTGTGTGTGTGTGTGCGTGTGTGTGTGAGCCAAATATGAGATTCATTTTGGTGAGCAGCAGCGCCAGCAACAAATGCGATCATTTCATAACCAATTAAATGTTGAAAGCCGAATACCGCCACATGAGGCTCTCACTGATCTCTAGCGTTGGCGCATTAATCGAGCAATCAAGGCGGTCCAATCAACACAACCCTCAACGCCACCCTTGTTAATGATTTTTGATGTTGTTTATTTGTAGCTTTTTTGTGATGATTGCGAGAACTCAACGCTGCCACTGACGCCGCCACCACTTAGCTTGCAGGCAACAGCAGCAGCAACATTACAACTGCAATCGAGATACATTGATGCTTGATGGCGAGAAACGGAAACGTTGTTGCCAATTTTTCTCAGACCGCAGCCAGTAATTTTGTGTGAAGAATGGGGGCGGAAGAAGGGGGAGATAATAGAGTCGTGTTTGGGAAGCAAACAGATGGAAGAAGGAAAACATGACCGACCACGCTGCGATTAACACTTTTATTATCGAATAAGCGAAGTAAAGTTTTTTGAAGCGTGATATGCACATGCGCATCGTTTGTGTTCCGCTCGTCGAACAGTCGGTCGAACATTGAGCAGTAGGCAAACGTACCAACAGACAGACAGACAACCAGCCAGATAGCCTGAAAGTCAGCCAATCGTATTTCGTGATGATTGTTTTTGATGATGATGATGCACATTTTGTCGAATAAATACGGGCGGCATGTAGTTTATCCGAATGGACACGCTAACTTTGTTTGTTATTTTTTTTTTGTCTTTGCTTGCGCAGAAATCATAAAAAAATAATTAAATAATTTATGTAGGTATGCAATAACGATTCTTTGTTTTACAAAATATACACATCATTTATTCCCCCCACCAGCAAACTTATTCCTACGATTTTTGATATCTGGAAGAACATCAAAGAATCACAAAAAAAGAATTTTAAATAATAATGCTTCTTCTCGAAAAAGAATAAAAAAAAATCAATTCGGCATTTGCGCCACCATCAAACATAATCGAACTGAATTAAATTAGAGACTTGTGTCCAGAGTTAAATATTTGGCTGGCTGCTTGGTGAGCAGCCAACTATTTATGGGCCAACTTGAGCAGCAGCTGAAAATTATTTGCAGTATGTAGCTTATTTTTTGCATTTTCTTTTTCTTGGATTTTCTTGGATAATTTTTTTTGTAGCAAAACTTAAAATTAATATCTAAATAGCAGCAGCCAAAAAACAAAAACAAAAAAAAAATCAAACCGCCGCCACATACCTACTCTATAAAATGTTTGACCACATACTCAGTTGATGTTTTGATCACTTTTGATTGGCAATAAATGCCACCATCAACGAAGACATTAAACTGTTTTCAACAAATTTATGATAGATGCAAACTGTTGACGAACTGAAAGCGCGCCCATCTGGTGGAAAGGATTAAAAATTTATGTACGAGTATGTATGCATGGTTTGATTGTTGTGTAATATAACAAAAAACAAACAAAAAATAGTATTTCTTTAGAGGGTGTACAACTCTAAATCGTTGACTTAGAGGGTGTGCTAAAAATAAGAAAAGTGCGTAATATGCAGAGCTTCTCACATTCAGCGTTGCACATGGATTTTAAACAGTTTTCACCTTAGATATGAAACTAATATAATATCGATACGAAGCCAAAACCTAGGCCAAATCTTGATTGTAGAAAGCTTGATAGTAGAAACTCGCCTTAGTAGCCGACGAATGAGAATAGAATAGTTATATCAACAACAGTTGTACGCTGAGTTTCAACTTGAAATACCGACACCTGAATAGACAGAAGCACCAATTTTGGTGGTTATTAAGGGTTAACCAGTGTAGAAGATATTGTACTCTGAATGAAAACCAGTTAACCTTACTTTGTCCTAATCATGGTATACAAGCATGCATCCGACGTCTTTGCCAAACGAGTAGGTATAACGTTTTATGTCAAGAAGTCAAATTTCAATGATGGAAGTACAATAGCGCTTCCACAACAGTGATTGTTGTTACCTGTGATTCTACCACAATCATGATGCTCTAGTCTACGGAGCACTCTCGGCCACCGCGTGATAGCAACTTATGTGCTGGTACGATGTCCTGTGGAAGGTTAGTACATTCATTAGTTATAGATATGCTTGGGGGCTAAAGTTGCAACAAAGATTTTATATTATAACTCATCCTGAATCTGTCTTCATTATTGAAAAAACATCTGGGAGATTAACTCTAAAAATGGCAAAGGAATCTACCAGTAACTTGGGCGCCTTGATTTATCGCCTATCGTCGTGATTTAATTGATAGTTTGCCTGACTGCATGAAATTACCTCCTGGTGAAACTCCAAGAGTAAAAATAGCTGACGACAAAGCATTTCATTTCGCTATCCGGGTACGACATAAAACTGTAGGTGTCTTCCATAGATCATATGAAAAGTATCCGCGGTTTTTGGCAACACTACGTTTTGTGTGAAGACAGTTGTGTAATTCGTCGCTAGTGTAAAAAGTTACATTGATTTGAAAATGAATGAAATATCTGAAGAAAAGTTTGACAGTGCTAAACTTGATAAAACTCAACATTTAAAGCGGAATAAAGTTGATAAAACTTTATTGAATATATGTGGGTACAAAAGACAACAAAGCAGACTTCGTGAGCCTTCATGAATCTATAGTTTAGCAAATCTAATTGTAATCTGGTACTCAGTAGAAGACGAAAGTAGTAAGTAAGCAATGACATTAATCTTGTTTTAAGTTTTCGCTTCTATAAAATTTGGTTACTTTCTGGAAATCCTAAAATGTGGATATGGTAATATGGAACGATCACAATACGGACCAGCCCAAATATAGGCTACCAAAAATAGTGAAAAACTAAAAATAAATAATAATTGCCGACATACGGAATGCAAAAATGTGGAAAATTTAAATATGTAAACGGGCCAAGTCAGGGGCTATCACTCAGAAAGATAACACTCTCTTTCTGAATGATACCCCCTGACTTGACGAAGTACATATGTAAAATTTTTCAAGACTTCTTCTTGACCCGCAACACCTTGTAGAAATTATGAAAAGTAGAGAAATGCGGTCGCTTTTTCCTTTCGTTTCGTTGATGAACTCGATTATGTAAACGCAATTGCACACAACGTATCATTCTAATTTTTTAATTTGCTTAATTCTGTACTCTCATAATATCTATGTAATATTAATACGTTTATATTGCTGCCTTAATTTACAAAAGCTCTAACACGTGTTTTTCAAATTTTCGAGAAACAAAAAACATCTTGAAACCTTAATATTTTTAATACCGTTTTCAAAAAACAGTACTGTTGGTAGAGATGCAAATTTGATCATAGGGGTTTTTGCAAATTAACGCAGCTACAAACAAATTAAAGATTGATTTTTTGCTACTTGGTTTTTGGCGTTTATATTTCTGACGCGTGATTTTTGACATATGACAAAGTGAAAAATGCTCAGTTTGGTTTGCCATTTCATCTAAAATTGATTTACACCTGAACAACGTTTGCCAATCATTGAAATTTATTATAAAAATTCGTGCTCTGTGAAAAATATGTTTCGCAAGCTACGTCCATTTTATGGTCGTCATAATCGGCCCACATAGCAGGCTATTCAGCTCATTGTGACCAAATTTCGCAGCAGTTTCACTTTATTAGACATCAATCCACCAAATCGTATCCATAGAGTGCGTACCGAAGAGAATATTGGTAATGTATCCGCCAATGTTGAATAAGATCGCGATATGCCCATCCGGCGCCGATCGCAGCAATTGGGTTTGTGTTATTCGACCACCTGGAAGATTTTACGCAAAGATCTCGGATTAATGCCATACAAAATACAGCTGGTGTAAGAACTGAACCACAACGTCAAATTTTCGGTGAATGGTCTTAGAAAAGCTGGATGAGGATCCGTTTTTTTATCGCAAAATTTTCTTCAGCGACGAGGCTCATTTTTGGCTCAATGGATACGTGAATAAGGAGATTAGCCGTATTTGGAGTGAAGACCAGCCAGAGCCAATTCAGCAGCTACCAATACCAAAATACCAAAATAATAAATTAACTGTTTGGTGCGGTTTATGGGCAGTATTATGCGGCATCATTGGGCCGTACTACTTCAAAGACGATGAAGGCCGCAACGTTTCGGTTAATGGAGAAAGGTACCGTTCGATGATAACAGACTTCTTTTTTTTGTCGAAAATGCAAGAATTGGACTCGGCCGACATGTGGTTCCAACAGGACGGTGCCACATGCCACACGGCACGGGAAACCATGCATCAATTGAGAGGTGAATTTGGTGAGCAGTTATTCTTACGTTTTGGTGCAATCAATTGGCCACCAAGATCGTGTGATTTGACCCCGTTAGACTATTTTTTGTGGGGCTATGGTAAGCCTCTTGTCTCTAGGGACAAACTAAACACGATTGCTGCTTTGAAAGCGTCATTGGTGAGATTCCGGGCGAAACGTGTTAAAAAGTGAGCCAAAATTGGACCTTCAGAATGGACCACTTGCAGCGTAGCCGCGGGTAACATTTAAATTAATGTTTATCTTTAAATAATTAATTAATAATTATCTTTAAAAAAAAATGGCAGGAACTGATTTATCGATCCAAATAAAAAGTTCATTCAATTTTGTAAAATTTCTGTACTTTTTTGAATTTTCAAAAACCAAGCTTTTAAAAAATCACCGTTTATATTTAGTTAAATTGCTTTAAGTATAAAATTATTTGCTAAATATTGTATTTAAAGCACTGTTGTAGCTGTAAATGACCTAAGCTTCGATTATTATCTACCAGTCAAAGTCGCCCTTAACTGCCAACCCAACGTGGAATCTCTTAAATATGACTTTGGAAATACCAAATTGAAAAATTTTCTTTCCGGCACATAAATAGTAACTTGACTTCAACCAAAATCGTCATCTCAATCAAAATATTCATACTCAAAACAGGAGAATTTATTTGCTACATCATTATAATTCTAATCTTACCATCATCATCCAAATATTCAGGTTGTATGAACTCAACAGGTGGAAAATTTGTGGCTTGCCCTTCTCTTTCGTTGAGAAGCTGGGAATACGACCACCTTAATGACTGTCTGGTGCTGTATAATCGGAGGACCTTCGTCGGGACTCCATGAAATCATTTGCCTTTCATGTTGTCTCCGCCTTGGTTTTTGCGAGTTGTTTTTCAATGAAATTCGAATTCTGTTGTGCCTCAAGTTGCTTGCGAAGTCTACACTTTCGCAATCTCTCGTGGTCACTGTGGCGTAGTGGTACTGCGTTGGACTGCTACGCAGAGTGTCAGAGGTTCGAATCTCGGCACAGGCAAAATCAAAAAGTAAAAAAATAATTTTTCTACACGGCACCACCTCTTGACAGGCTATGGCAAACCTACAAGAGTAAAAATTGCTATGAAAAGCATTTCACTTCGCCGTTCGGATTCGGCATTAAACTGTAGGTCCCTTCGATTCATGTACAAATATAACACGCACAACATTAGTGGATCCGAAAAGCTCGGCCTAGTCCCTCCATGGGCTGTTGTGCCATTAAAAGTAAAAGTATTCCCCAAAAAAGGCATTCAATTCTTAAAATTAATTGTTAATTCCTGCCTCTAGCACAGCTATTTGGCTCAGGAGTTTAAGGAAGCTAAGGTTATTCCAATTTAAAGTCCGAATAAGCCCCCAGATTGACCCGCATCTTATCTACCAATTAGTATGCTGTCAACCGTGTGTAAAATTCTCGAAAAAGTCATTAAAGAAAAACTAGTAGGGTACGTCCAAAAAATTAAAATTTTACCCACGCAGTAACTTGGTTTTCGAAAAGAACACAACACAGTGCAGCCATTAACAAGAATTAAAAATCCAGTTTAAACTAACTTTAATAAAAATAAATGCTGACCACAGATATTATGGTATAGCTTACAAGCAACACTACTTACTTTTTAATGGCACAACAACCCATGGAGGGCCTAGGCCGAGCTTTTCGCATCCACTCATGTTGTGCGTGTTATATTTGTACATGAATAGAAGGGACCTACAGTTTAATGCCGAATCCGAACGGCGAAGTGAAAAGCTTTTCATAGCAATTTTTACTCTTGTAGGTTTGCCATTGCCTGCCAAGAGGTGGTGCCGTGTAGAAAAATTATCTTTTCTACTTTTTGATTTTGCTCGTGCCGAGATTCGAACCCCGGACACTCCGCGTAGCAGTCCAACGCACTACCACTACACCACAGCGACCACAAGCAACACTAACGTACATTTATTCTAATTTTTCAAATTGGAAAATCTTTATTAACCCTGAGAAAACACAAGCAATCTACCATACTTGACAAAGAAATGGTCTTAATTTAAACAACAAACTAAAATCCTGAGAGTTGAAAGGTAAATATTTAGGAATCATACTCGATCCCAAAATGGAGTTCAAAGATCAGATTTCTTATACAATAAATAAAGTCAACGTTTTAATAAGATTACTGTGTCCATGCCTAGATTGTAATTCAAAACTTAGTATCCGGAATGAAACCCTAATATTAGAAGCTATATTCCACGGTGTAATGTTTAACGGGGCACCGGTATAATCAACCAGCTCAGATAAGTAAGATAAACAGACTCAGTCATAATTTCAATGAAAGGTGTAAATCTTCAGAATGCATCCATATTAATGAGTTTGCTTCAAGTATGTTATATACCGTTAGTTTCATTGTTAAATTTGAAAACTGTATAAGAAATTGCATTATTACATAAGCAGAAAAATAATATTCTTGAAAATATTCAAAAATAACTAAAATAAACGGTAACGCTAATTTAGACCGCCCGAACGACTGAAGATTCTATCGCGTAGAAATTGTTGCTCATAAATTGTCATTTGTGCAACCGTGTACACCGGCCGAACATAGGCTCCGAACAAACGTCAGAAGTCATTTTGTTCGCTCGTCCGGTGTAGATGGCAAATTATAATATTCACAAAAAACACTTTAAATTTTTTAGTAAAATGTACAGAAAATAAGCATAGTATGTTGCACTATACGTCAACTACATTTCACAATTGCACAACAACAACAACATTGGATTCGCCATAAAAAGATCGAACTCCGATCCGATCATCCCGTACCAAGAATTTTGCATTCGTTCGGAGTGTAGTATGTAACCGTTTACACAAAACATCTGAACATATTATACCGAACACACCGGCCAAACGAATGAATATTCTTTCTTTTGTTTGGGCGGTCTAAATGCAGTCTAATATAATATGACAATAATTAAATTATAAAACACATTTTTACGATCGTCAATTTATAGATTTGTAAACAATCACCCTTATAATGGTTGTCATCGTCGACACGAATAATATTGGCATTGCTGTCGTCGATTTCGATAACAATTGACAAGTATCTTTGACACCTCTTTGGTATCGGCTAAATCATATTGACGTTGATGTCGAGTAGAAACGACACAATTTTTGGCAACGACTTGAACCAAATTTTGTAAGTTTTATTTGTTTAAATAAATTATTAATCATTACTAAATTTCAGGACAATATGAAAATAACAAATACAAATCCATTTGCAACGTTGGTTGCAGAGCTAGAAAAAAAACTGAGCCTTGGCAAAGGTTTTCACAGAAGCAACATTCCTGTGAATTTTCATCTTCCTCAAATTGAATGCTTCCGGGCCACCAATGAGAGACGGTGATGGTTGGCAAAAGGTAAGTGCATAACAGTATTCCATTTCAATAACAAATGTAATTTGTAGGTGTGGAGAGACTTCAAATGCAGGATTAAAAAAAAAATAACTCGCAACAAAGAAGTGTCGCGCAACAGGCGGTGGAACCTACAGCCTTCCAAGGTGGAACCTTGCAGCCTTCCGCCGCCTGTTTAGCTGACAGAAATGTCCACCACTCTGGCTTTATTGGAAAACACCATGAAGCACTTATCGCGATACTAACATAAACTAAGGAACGTAGAATAAAAATTTTTTTTAACTCGTGCAAAGAGCACATGAAAGGGAAATAGAACTAAAAGACGTAATCCAAGAAAAAAATTGGAAATCCTTATGTATCGTTATCGTTATCGCTATCTATTTATATTTTGAGTTTATGTTTTGTGCCTTAACTGAATTACCAATGAATTGTTACTTATTTCATTAAGTTTTTAACCTATGAAGACTACTGAAAAATACAAATTCTAAATTTGAATTACAAGATACTTGTTTTCACTTTAAATTCATTGAAGTTTACAATTATAATTTAAAATAACCCATCCTTTTAACTTACAATCATTGCGTTTAGGTTAAAACCCCTTTCTGTTGTAATACAGATTTTGTTCTGCCTTACTCGGAGCCAAGATCTTTATGTGCGTTCCATTTACACAAGCAATAACACCAGAAAATCCAGTCTTCTCAAAAAACTCCAATTTAGCTTCAGCTTTCTCATCTTCACTCATTTAAAATGATATAAAAAGTGGGAATATTACCGCTTCTAAAACGTCGAGTGTCTCTGCCAATATTCCACAAACAGGGGATTGTGATAATCCCAGATAAAAATCATTGCCAAAACTTAACTGGTAAGAGCCTTGGGCCAAGAAACGTAGCGTTTTTGCTAGCTTCAATGTGTTCGAAATGAATGTTGAATATACACCATACTTCATCGAAGGAGTTATTTTCTCCAAAACTAATTTAAACGCTGATTTGTCCAAGCGAAATTAATCAACGATTCTGTAATAAAGCAATTCAATACATAAAAGGACATAGTAAACCATATTGGCCACTAACATGTTAGATTTTTGTACATACTTACTATCCGGCAAATCAAAGATTTTTGATCTTTGCCCTCATAACTTTTCTTTGAAGCCGCAGATATTTTCTACTTTCTTCATCGCTTGAACTTTCACTTGAATCTGAAACAAACAACATTTCTCGACACAAATTTTACGTTTACTTTTTTTAAATTATCGATAACATGTCGACGTCAACACAACATCCTGTAAAGTAAATACCGATTTAGCATTGGCGTGGTGTTGATGTCGACGTCGACAACGCCAACCATAATAAGGGTGAATATTTTTTTATACTCGGAATATCATTCAAATACTTACCATGCTGGCCGAAGTATATAGGATTTCCATATTTTAAGCGTTTTGCTTATTTGTTGTTATGTATTTCAGAGCTTCCATATTATTAGCAGCTTCCGTTTGTAAGTTCGTCCGAATTTTTTACTTTCCGCATTTTTCTTTCTATATTTTCCATATAATACATACTTACATTACTTACTTACTTAGCTGGCACTACAACCGATGATCGGTCTTGGCCGCCTCAACAAAGCTTCGCCAGTCACCTCTGCTATGCGCGCGCTGACGCCAGTTGATAAGGCCAAGTGCAGTCAGGTTGCCCTGCACCTGGTCTTTCCAACGGAGATTAGGACGTCCCCTTCTGCGTGTTCCTCCACCGTGGTTCGAATAAAACACCCTTCCAGCCGGAGCGCTTTCTTCCATTCGCTCAACATGACCCAGCCAGCGAAGCCACTGGAGTTGTATACGCTTGACTATGTCAGTGTCGGCCTACAGCTCATACAAACTTACATATCGGATGTTATTTTTAGAGGCGGATAACTTTGTATTGGCAACACTGTTTAGTGTGACAGCCAATTTGATAGTTCACGGTTATTTCGAAGTTAGTTTGGTTTGGCAATTCATCATGAATAGACTAATGCTGGAGCAACGTTTGCAAATTGTGCAAATTTATTTTGAAAATCACGATTCAATTCGAGAAACACATCGGGCATTATGCGCGTTTTATGGTGTTCACGCTTTTAATTAAATGGCTACATCAATAAACAGAATTGCCGCATTTGGAACGATGATAAACCACAAGCCATTCGCGAAACACCATTAATTCCAGAAAAAACACCATTTGATGGGCATTGTGGACCGGTGGAATCTTTGGTCCAAATGTCTTCAAAAATAATGATGGTCAGAACGTTGCAATACGTTGCAACGGTGAGCGGTACAGAAACTTAATTACTTAAATTTTTTAGCCTCAATTGGAAGGCATTAAAGTTGCAGACATGCGATTTCAGCAGGGCGGCGCCACATGCCAAACTGCGCACTAATTTTACGAAATGGACCTGTTACTTCGTCAACTTTGGGAATACGTAAAGTCGCATGTCTACGTCGATAAACCGAAACAATTGAAGCCAACATTCGACACGTTATTGACTGTTTTCAGCCTGTAGCGAAGAGTGTGTGAAAATGGACTTTCCATATTACGTCATATACGTGCTAATCCCTGCGTTCATATACCCGAAATCATATTCAAACATTAATAGCTAAAAAGTTATTATTCTAATAAATGGTTATTCAAAACAGTTTTCTATGTTTTATTTCTAAGAAAAAACACACGATAGTATGTCACCGTAACGCACGACAATGAATTTTCGCCATTTTCATAGTCGTGAAAGGCAAGCGAATTGTTGGCATCACTTAATTTTTGGAATCATTTTTAATGAGTGCCCATATAACCTAAGGTTACTGACAACAAAACTGTTTACTACTTTCTTTTTCATACGCAATCAGCAAAATTTCATAATACATAAATTTAGCACAAAAACAAAAGGAAAGCAAAACAATAACATGAATTTAATACGCAAAACAACTTTACGCAATCATGTTGCCGTGCGTTGAACAGTCAGAGTTTGATATCCTTCCTTCTTACTCGTATATAAGTATGTCTGTATGTATGTATTTCGCGCGCCATAACCTACCGTAAGGTCCCCCCAAAAGCACCCAACAAAGTTGTGCTCATGATAATGGTCCAAAGTAAGCAATCAGCAGGCATTGGTGCCCCTCACATCGGCACCACGATATTTTAGTAGTTTTTGGCGCCACCATTCTTCGCAGCCGTCATCACAAACTTTACTTTACTCTTGTTTGGTTAGTTTTTTTCCATCTGCTGTTCCGGCTTTTGCTCTCGGAAAGGACGAGGAAAGGATGCGTGCTGAAATTACAATAGAACAAATTTTGTAAATGGCGCAAGCGAGAGACATAGACAGTGCAAGAGAGAGTGGGAGAGCGGAAAATGCTAAAGATGGCGAGAGAGAGAGAGAGAGCTTCCACCAAGCGGAGAACAAAATTTTAAAGTTTGCAAATAAATTTGCGTTTGAATTAATTTTGTTTAAAAGGATAATTTAACTTTCGGAAAATTAAGGACAACGTACGAAAATGCATAGAGAATAAATTGTGAATTTTTGCAAAAATTCAAATTCAACTGGAAAAAAAGCTGGTGCGTCGCAGTGTAATGAAAATGTCAAAAATATTTATGATAGTTTCTCTGCAAAAATGCAATTTTCCAGGACTCACTGTACGGTGACTTCAGCTTGCCGCCAGGAGTAGAAATTATGAGGTTGGTGTGCGTTTTGGCCAAATTGCAATTCAACTGCTGCTGCCACACATCATTCGAGTAGATTTTATATGTGTCTCTGAGTGCGGTTGTGTCTGTGTTTCTATGTGGTTGTGCCCACCACCACCGATCAATATTGCATACATTTTTGTTCACTTTGGAGAATACAATTAAAAGAATATCCTTGGTGACTGTAATGGCGTCGTCAAAATGCAATAAATATGCTTGGCCTTTCGCCAGCTCTCCAACCAGTCGGAAACATGGAGAGAGAGGGGCCCCGCTTGTTTGTCTATCTACAGCTTTTTCTTTCTATTCTTCGTATACATCATGGATAAAGAGGAGCGAGTCGGCAGCAAGAATAAACGCATAAGAATGTCAACAATAACGAAATTGATTGCAGCTTTACTGACAGCACATGCGGACATACCCAAGTAAATATGATTATATGTATGTGCATATGTACGTATCTACAAGTTGTAGTATTGTAAGTGCTCAGCGATGAGGTATGGGGTTCAAAATACAATCTGATGATCATCCATCTGAGGAGACGTTGCAGCGAAAATCTTTATACATTGAAGTGCTTCCTACTTGTTACTATTTTACATGACATGTCCGGGGAGAAAGCATATAAATTATGTATTCTATTTAAATTGCATACTTATATGTACCTATATATTCGATTTGTTTAACGATCGCCTTATTTTATGTCTCCGAACAACGAAACGAGAACCAAATCCTAGAAATAATAAAATTTAATGCGAATATCTCCAGGCATTAGCAGATCCAACGAGACAGGTTTGGATACGTTAATGCATATTATTCATGCTAAAATTCAAAAGCACCAATGAGGGGCAATTCTTTTCCCGGTTGCTATGCTAAATAAGTAAAACTAAATAATTAATTTACTTTATTATATGAAAACTACATTAGACTTTTTTTTCTTGCGTCTTTTAAATACCAAAAAGCGATACTGAATTGAATTTCGCCCGCTTGCATACAGCAAACTCAAACTGCTTTCAATCTGTTCCCAAAAGGAGCGCATAACATATTCAGACAAAGTGAAAGCGCACTAAATTAACCATTGGGTTTCTAAAATGCATAAGTGTGAGTGTGTATGAATAACTTTTTTCGTGTGGGTGGATTTTCTTGTTGCGTGCCAACAAAAACTTACTGACTTGGAAAATACTTAGTGATTGTAGAAAATTGAAATATTAAACATAAAAAAAAAATTTTAATAAATTCGTAAGTAATCTTTTATATAATGTTGAAGCTTCGTCAACTGATTGATCATCAATTGACTTATTCAATATTATAATTGAATATTTCAACAGTCAACTGGATATATCGACATAATTGAAAAATTAATAACATACCTTTCACTAAACCTATAGGGTTCTTTGGCTTACAACTGGTTCAGTATATCTGATCCTAATCCAGTGTCTATAGTTAGTACGAAAGAATGAGACATGGGAAAACTTAAAAGTTAAAATATCTTATCATTGGAGGTTGATATAATTAGGCTTACTTACTTACTTAGCTGGCACTACAACCGATGATCGGTCTTGGCCGCCTCCACAAAGCTCCGCCAGTCACTTCTGCTATGCGCGCGCTGGCGCCAGTTGATAAGGCCAAGTGCAGTCAGGTTGCCCTGCACCTGGTCTTTCCAACGGAGATTAGGACGTCCCCTTCTGCGTGTTCCTCCACCGTGGTTCGAATAAAACACCCTTCTAGCCGGAGCGCTTTCTTCCATTCGCTCAACATGACCCAGCCAGCGAAGCCGCTGGAGTTTTATACGCTTGACTATGTCAGTGTCGGCGTACAGCTCATACAGCTCATCGTTCCATCTTATTCGATAAACGTCGTCCACGCATACTGGACCGTAGATCTTACGGAGTATCTTCCTCTCGAACGCTCCTAACAGCCTCTCATCATTGATGGTCAATGTCCACGTCTCTGCGCCATACATTAGGACGGGAAGGATGAGGGACTTATAGAGTGTTATTTTCGTCGGTCGAGAGAGGGCTCTACTTCTCAATTGCCTACTGAGCCCGTAATAACACCTGTTGGCAAAAGTTAGTCTCCGCTTGATCTCAAGGCTGACATTATTGTTGGTGTTTATGCTGGATCCTAGATAAACGAAATCCTTGACGACTTCAAAAGTGTAGTTGTCAACAGTGACATTTTATCCAAGACGCCGTGACTCTTTGTTTGTTGACACAAGGTATTTCATTTTGTCATCGTTCACCACTAGACCCACTCGACGAGACTCCCTTTCCAGGTTGGAGAATGCTGCACTGACTGCTCGAGCGTTTTTGCCAATGATGTCAATATCATCAGCATATGCTAGCAGCATGACACTCTTGTAGAAGATAGTGCCAGAGATGTCGATGTTCGCAGCTCGTATTATTTTCTCCAGCATAAGGTTAAAGAAGTCGCACGATAGGGAGTCACCTTGTCTGAAACCTCTTTTGGTATCAAATGGTGCGGAGAGGTCTGTCCCAATTTTCACTGCGCTGGTGGTGTTGGTCAGTGTCATTTTGCAAAGACGAATAAGCTTTGCAGGGATACCAAAATCAGACATTGCGGCGTACAAGTGATCCCTAATCGTGCTGTCGAAGGCGGCTTTATAATCGACAAATAGATGATGGGTGTCGATCTGTTTGTCTCGGGTCTTTTCCAGGATTTGGCGTAGTGTGAATATCTGGTCGATGGTGGATTTACCAGGCCTGAAGCCACTCTGATAAGATCCAATCAGTTTGTTGACGATGGGCTTCAGTCTTTCGCACAGTAGGCTCGATATAACCTTATATGCAATATTAAGAAGGCTTATCCCACGGTAGTTGGCGCAGATCGTGCAATCACCTTTCTTATGGATTGGGCAGAGTACGCTGAGATTCCAATCACTTGGCATGCTTTCATCTGACCATATTCTGCATAGAAGCTTATGCATGCGTTTTTTGAGCTCTTCGTCTCCGGTCTTAAATAACTCAGCAGGCAGGCCATCTGCACCTGCAGCCTTATTGTTTTTCAGCCGAGCAATGGCTGTTAAGACCTCCTCATAGTCAGGCGGCGGTACTTCAACGCCGTCAGTGATTGGGGTTTCCGGAGTGGGTTCTGCAGTGGCGGGATTATTGCCATCTTCGCCATTAAGCAGCTGCGAAAAGTGCTCCCTCCATAATCTCATTATGCCCTGGATATCAGTCACCAGATTATTAGATATAATTAGGCGCTTTTCTTTTTTACCTCAGAGCACGGTGCTCTTCTCCATCTCGAGCACATCGAGCACTGACAACTCGGAGTCAATTATAAAACGCATTAGCCCCCTCTAGTTCCAACATTATTGATTAACCTACAAAAATTATAATAGATAAATATCGATGTAAAAAAGACAGACCTATCCTCAAAAACTTAAAAAAATTAATTGGTGTGGATTTGTTAAGTCGGGAAGTCGAGATCCCTCAAAGCAATTGTGGTTGTCTGAGCTTGTTAGCAATTTTCCTTTGAATGATTAAAAATGATATATTAAATGTTCGTATTCTTAGCTAGTCATAGACTGTTTAAAATACCTTTAGTATCACGGGAAATAATTCATTTATTTGTTTTTATTTTTAACCAAAATTCTCAAACTCAACCAAAAAATATTTTTGACTTTGATTGCTTCCAGCTGCTTTAATACACAATGCAGCTCATAGATGAAGCATTATTATGAAAGTTTGGGGAGTTTGATATCGCGATATGATAAAGTATACCTCTAGGCTACTGTTCTGGTGGTTATTACACATGTTTTGGTGACGGCTGTCTAGAGACCTACTTTGGAATTAGAGGGTTAATCAGCTGATTAAATTTTATATCAAAAACTTTATTCAATTTTATATTTACCTGATGTTATCGCCATTTGAAACTTTCGAATGTTCTGTCAAAATGTTTTTTTCATTCGCACTATGTATGATTGGTCAATTTCTTCTGAACATGTAATAACTTCGTCTGAAATAACTTCGAGCACTCAAGGTACGAACACAATGGACGCGGAACGAGATAGCACCTTATTTCGACTCTTAAATATTATGTAAATAGTGGTAAATTTAATATTTGGTTGCTGCTGTTGCTCGGATTGTAGAAGAATAATTAACCCCATCCATCGACTCGCTATTTTCTCCGGAATTGAACATTTCGCGCACTTCTTTGTTGCTAATTTTGAATAAAGACCTCAGTATGAAGCCATACAATGTTCGATTGGTACAACAGCTGAAGCCACATGACCATCCACAATGTTTTCAGTTCGATAATTGAGGTCGGGAACGATTGGAAGAAGATGAGCATTTTTACCGAAAATTTTAATTTTCTCAAGAATCTCACTTTAACCTCGCTGGTTACGTTAATAAGCAAAATTGATACAGCTTTTTTTTAACGAATCCCAAAGGACCAACCGCATGAGGGGCACGTCCGCATGTGACCGATTCAGCTGCATTTTGTAAAGCATGCGCTGATTTTGGTTTCCTTTATAGCTACAGATTATTAGTAATCATCAGCTGTTGAATAAAGTTAACTTTATATACTGGAGAGAGTCGGCGCTACCGCACAATGTTAACTGATTATTTATTGCCTATTTTAGAAGATACGGACTTAGACAACAGGATGTCGCGTCGTGTCACACAAGCCGTGCAATCGATATTTCGCGTGGGAAGTTTGAAAATCGCATTATTAGGCATTTTGGTGATGTACTTACATTGGCCAACAGTTGCGATTTGACTCAGTTGGCCTTTTATTTGTGGACGGCTCCCATGTTACGCTAACCCTCCCGCAACGATTGAGACGAGATTGGTGTAAACATCGGTCAAATACAGCTCCTTACAGTCGCAAATGTACTGAAAAATTGGGTTGATTGTATGGGCTACTGGAAGGCCAGCGGAGGAAGTCATTTATATTAATTAGTTTTCCACAATTAACCGGAACGATTGTACTTCCGAATAACAAAAACCACATTGAAAAAAAGTTATTCATTTCTTATTTACACCAAAATCAAATTCCAAATTATAAATGGCCCACCCTGTATTTATCTTTGCGCCAATGTGCAAATTGCTGCTGTCATCGACTTCAATATATATTTTTTTGTTTGTTTATATTTTCTTCTAAAGTTAAAAAATTCAGTTAAAAAATTCATTGAAATGATTTTGTTTTTTATTGGTATACCATAAATTAAGTAATGTGTGGGAAATGTGAAGAATAGAATTGAAGTAATTTTTACGTTGCCCCGTTCATTGTGGTCCCCGCCACGATGTTAAAATCGTGTTTGGTGACTTTAATACCAAGTTGGGCAAGAAGAGTCTCTTTGGTCCGACGATCGGAAAATTCAGTCTCCACGACGAAGCCACCGATAACGGTATGAGACTGATCGACTTCGCCGCCGCACGAAACATGACAGTTAGTAGCACCAGATTTCAACATAAAGATATCCATAAGGCCACTTGGCTGTCCCCTGATCAAAACACACGAAACCAAATTGATCACGTTGTGATCGGCGGAAGGCACGCTTCCAATGTACTAGACGTACGCACAATACGTGGTGCAAACATCGACTCAGACCACTACTTGGTTGCAGCCAAGGTCTGCACACGTGTATGTGTAGCAAATCGCGTACGGATAGGTACAAAGAGAAAGCTGGATGTCGAAAAGCTGCAATCACAACAGACAGCCAAAGTCTTTGCCAACCAACTTGCACTTCTCCTTTCGCAAAACACCCCTCAACTTGATGATATATGCGCGCAGTGGACACACATTTCCCGCTCTATGCGTACGGCTGCCGAAGAGGTGATAGGCTACCACCGTCGACGGAGAAATATGTGGTACGACCAAGAGTGTCGCGATGCTACTGAAGCAAAAAACGCTGTTTACAGAGCCACCCTGCAGTCAGTTGCAACGCGAGGAGCGTATCTGTTAAGGAGCGATACAGAAAGTTGAGGAGGGAGGAGAAAAGTCTTTTCAGACGCAAGAAAAGAGATGAAGAAAGACGCGAGTTCAATGAAATCAAAATTTTGCGGGACAGGAACGAGGTCCGAAAATTCTTTGAAAGAATATGACGCCTGACCGATGGTTTGAAGACGGAAATCTGGTGACAAATATCCAGGGCATAATGAGATTATGGAGGGAGCACTTTTCGCAGCTGCTTAATGGCGATGACGGCAATAATCCCGCCACTGCGCAATCCACTCCGGAAGGGGACGTCCTAATCTCCGTTGGAAAGACCAGGTGCAGGGCAACCTGACTGCACTTGGCCTTATCAACTGACGCCAGCGCGCGCATAGCAGAAGTGACTGGCGAAGCTTTGTGATGGTAATTAATGATGATGGTAAAAATATAATGACGCCATAAGCAAATAAATAATTCGCTTGCTTTGAGTCTGGATATTTTGGCGGAGAAGTAAATCCAGATGTAGGATACCTGGGATCAGAGAATCATCAAACTGAACTATACAAGGCTTATCGCTTGCATAAATCAGCACATCGTTAAAAATTCATTCGGACACGCCTGTAATGTCAGCGATAGACTCTGGTTTTCACACGATTACTGAATCTAACCGGACAAGCTAAAACGCAAACGTTCTGAAGTAGTAAACTTTTCTAGGACGTCCCACTGACGCACTCAATTTATTTTTATATTAACTAACTAACTAATAAAAAAAAATCGCCTAACTTGACCAGCTAAAAAAATACACCAAGAGATTCCTTTCCTAATGCAAATCCCATGCTCGAGAGGTGAAGTTGAAATTTGTCGCATGGTGTAATAAATACAAAATGTATCGCAAGTTTTTAATTTTCCGCAAAAGAAGAAAATTCACCAATTCCCTACAAAACAGGGAGTAGCCCTCGAGTAGGCATTCCTGATCACATCACTGCGATTGTTAAAGACATTACTACAATACGAATCCATAAATTTACCTATGCATCTAACAGACAACCATCCCTCATTACGGTCGACGAATAATTGCTTAAATCAAAGCTGTGTTAAACCGTACAGTGCGTATGTATTTATACCACAAAATTATAAAAGGGAGATACATATAAATATATTTCATATGTGTATGTATACAGAATATTTAGGGTGTCCGAAATAATATAAATACAGCGTAAACGCGCTAAAAATATGTCAAGTAAATTGGGGGGTGAGTGTACGAGTATTTCACCTTATCGGCATTTCTTCAATTCTTGCGGCATCAAATACACGAAATAATTGTATGCGGCTGCCATCTAGCGACAAGTAGCTAACTGAGAAATTGTAATTGACATCTATTGCGAATAATTCATAACCAAGAAATGTATTGCTGCCATCTAGTGACGGACTTATTATATTCAATGCACTTGTGACATCTTGCGCCAATGAATAGAGAACTGTTTCATTCCCTGCAATGCTTCTGCCATCTATTTATTGTACAGCAGTAGATATATAATTCAATCGCTAGATGGCGCTTAAATTTGGAAAATTAAAATTGTGCTAACTTCATTCAATTACTGAATGAAATCAATATGGAACAACTAGATAGCGCCACCAACTGCAATTTTTTATTCAGCAAAAGTTTATCCAAAATACGTTGCGAATTTTATCCAAATGTCGTCACTGTTTAATATTTCTACTTGTACAGTCCTTAAAACTGCAATTACATAATTTAAATTTATTTATTTAGTTTTTGGAAGGTAGTTCTGAAAATCAGCAAAAATACAACCAATATATTTACCTATTTGAATTGAAAAATTCATCTAGAGAAAATAACAAACATGGAATAGAAAATTATAATATCGCAGGTTCCTAAATAGCTTCCAGAGACTAAGATGGCTGAACGCAGGCAAAAGCTGCTTTGTCTCACACAAATATCATATCCTGATAGCATAGAAAATCACAGTAGAATAGGAAGTCGATAACTAGCGCCCATTAAAACAAACTTGCAGTTAACTAAACTTTTGTATACATATAAAAGCAATGTACACACGAGGGTAGATCAATAAGTACAATAAGGCAAGTTTTTAACAAATTTTTTTTTTATTTTTTAACGTACAATACACTTTTCCCAACGTTTCTGCCATTTCTTTAAACCCTTCAAAAATTACGATTTGTTAAACTCTTCAAGATACGCTTCTGTCTCGACGATAAACTCGTCGTTTGAGTTGAATTTTTTTCCTCCGAGACACGTTCTCATGTTGGGGAACACCAAGAAGTCGCAGGGAGCCAAGTCGGGCGAGTACGGTGGATGCGGCAGCAATTCGTAGTTCAATTCATGCAATTTGGCCGCAACAATTCCGTCAGGCTGACACCTTTCTCATGCTTAACCTATCATGTAAAATATTATTTACCGTTCCGTACGACACTCCTACGGCCTCTGCTACTTGGCGCACTTTCGTTCGGCGATCAGCGAGAATCATGTCGCGGACCTTTCCAACGACTTGCTCGGTAATTACGTCTGCCGGGTGGCCTCCGCGCTCCTCATCAAAAACAGATGTACGACCAAGTTTAAATTCGTTGAACCAATATCTTACGGTTGTCTTAGATGGTGTGAAGGGTTCCCATAGACAGCATTCAACTTCGCTTTTATTTCTTCGCATGTTTTTCCATCCAAAAATAAAAACGAATAACGGATCGATATTGTTCTTTTTCCAATTTATCGCGAAATACCAAACCCGTGTGATACTTATGGCTGCCAAATAAAAACTAACCTATGAATCAGTTTAGTGTGGCGTCGTGTAACAAATGGCAGTACACGACGGTAATGTCAACTTCCCTCAGCAACGCCACCTGTCTTCACACACGGGTACTTATTGATCTACCCTTGTAAGCAAAAGCATTTTCCACATTTCGCTAACCTTAAAAATACTTAGCTGTGTTTCTGTTGGCGCGTACATACATACATAAGATAACTATCGCAGTGACAAAAGAAACGCCCAGCCCTACTTAATTTTTTGTGAACAAAACTTGGCAGCACTAAGTTTAAATTTACATTTTCGTACATTTATAACTTAAATGAATACAATTTTGATCCATAAGACAGCCCAAAATCCAAAGCGGGATCATTTTTTTCTGAGATATGTTTTAGTTTTCCTGTATTCGTTAAAATAACATATTTAAATTAGGAAAATATGATACAAATTTTTGTTTACTTTTTTACTGTCACTCTTCTTCCACACTCACAATAAGATAAATGGTGTCATTTAGTGTAAATAAATACCAGCGGTGTAAAACTGACAAAACTGAAAACTATGATTTTACTACACCTTTTTTTATCCCGCGATATAAGCTAAAAAAGGATTCATTTAAAAAAAAAAAATTTGTTTTAGCCGGTATACGCGACAAAAGAAACGCAACCTAAACCGCAATAAACACGAGCCATTTAATACCTTCCGTAATAAATGGAGAGATTTGCATATTTATTTTGCCTCAAACGAAATGCCAAACAACATATTCCATATTCCAACCACAATCACCAATTACTTTTGTGCATTCCATCAAAAAGTGGGCAGAACTCTATGAATATGAGATTAGAACAAGTGAAATGAATATGCTTAGGGCAATAAAGAATAAAGCTATTTGCCTAGTAAAAGATTGATGTAATACTTATTACTTAACCAAAAACACCGAGCTGAAAAGTATTATGGTAAACACTACAAAAATACCAACAATTTATTTAATGAAATTTTCACAGTTTTCTCTGATGAAAGTTTTCTAAGATTTTCTTGATATAAATAATATGAAACAAAAAAGTTTAGCATAGTCCAAACAAAAGTTGGTAAGTTTTCGTTTGTTCACGAGGCCATAAATAATTCACTGATTTCTTAATTTTATTAGGATTTCAGCGTGATGTAAGACAAAAATTGAAATAAAAAAAATTGTATGCGTCAGTGTCAGAACACACACAGAAGTTTACTTCTTCAGAACGTTTGCGTTTTGAGTTTTCAGGTTAGGTGTAGTAATCTTGTAAGTCTATGTGCTGAGTTATGCAAACGATAAACTTTGTAAATGGTGTTTTTTTAGAAGTGTGATTTCAATCTGGCAATATTTTTTTCGGAGTTGGTCTTTTTGACAGCTGTCACTTGATTTATCCACAGTTTGGTTTGCCATTTCATAATGAATAGACTTACTCCTGGACAACGTTTGCAAATCGTGCCAATTTATTACCAAAATAATGGTTCGGTTCGCGCGATTTTCACAAGAAAATTTTGTTCAGCGCTGAAGCTCCCTTTTGGTTGAATGGGTACGTAAATAATCAAAATTGTCGCATTTGGAGTGATCATAATTCACAAGCCATTGTTGAGACGCCGTTACATCCTCAAAAAGTCACTGTTTGTACTCTGTGTGCTCTATAAGCAGAGGGAATCATTGGTCCATATTTCTTCAAAGATGAAGCCGGTCATAATGGTACAGTCAATGGGGAACGCTATAGAGCCATGATTAATGACTTTTTCGTGCCTGAATTGGAGGATGTTGATGTGGACGACCTTTGGTTCCAACAAGACGGCGCTGCATGCCATACAGCCAACGAAACAATCAATCAAAATTGAAGGAAACTTTTGGTGAGCGCATTATCTCGCGTCGTGGGCCTGTGGCGTGGCCTCCAAGATCGTGCGATTTAACACCGCTGGACTATTTTTTGTGGGGTTATGTGAAGTCGCTTGTCTACGCCGATAAGCCCGAGACGATTGACGCCTTGGAAGAGAATATTCGGCGAGTTATTACTGACATACGGCCCTAATTGCTGCAAAAAGTGGTCGAAAATTGGGCCTCTCTTACTTTTAATGGCACAACAGCCCATGGAGGGCCTAGGCCGAGCTTTTCGCATCCACTCATGTTGTGCGGGTTATATTTGTACATGAATGGGAGGGACCTACAGTTTAATGCCGAATCCGAACGGCGAAGTGAAAAGCTTTTCATAGCAATTTTTAGTCTTGTAGGTTTGCCATTGCCTGCCAAGAGGTGGTGCCGTGTAGAAAAATTATTTTTTCTACTTTTTGATTTTGCCTGTGCCGAGATTCGAACCCCGGACACTCTGCGCAGCAGTCCAACGCACTACCACTACGCCTCTCGGCTGGAATTTATTCGAACCAGCCACTTGCCCGAAATCGTTTTTAAAACATATTGGCAAATCCTTATCTTTATAATAAAGCTAAATTCTTTGCCATAACGTTAAATTATTTGCGTTTTATTTCTTCTTGAAAACCAGACTTCTAACAAAAAACACCCTGTATAAATCAGTTTGATGATTCTGTGATCCCAAGTGTGCTACATCTAGCTTAATTTCATTTTGATCGTTTGCATTTCCAATGCATGCAACGACCGCCGCGAAATCATCACCTCCATCGAAATGTTCATACTCAAAGCATACTCAAACTTGTTTGATAGAGGGCGCTGATTCGCGTATGATTCAAACTAGATTGATATAGACTGAAAAAAACCTTCGCGTTGAATGGATCTTCTCCCCCTCATTGAATGGATCCTTCTTTATGTGAGCTTTAGAAAAAACATTAATCTAAAAAATTTAGGTAAATGGCATTATACATGTAATGCATTATATAATGCCATTTACTTTCTTTTTTTTGTGTCAAGAATTCCTCTTACAACAGAAGAAATGAGGTGCATCAAAGTTACATCATAACTGAACATTTTTATCAAAAAACCATCGAAAATTAATGAAAAGAGAAAGTTAGTGTAAAAACAAACAGTTCTAATTTGCCTCAATTGTTAATTCTATATGATGTGGCCTGTTACACAGAGTGTCCGGGGTTCAAATCTCAGCACTGACAAAAACAAAATGTAGAAAAAACAATTTCTCTACACGGCACCACCTCTGGGCAGGCACTGGCAATCAACAAGAGTAAAAATTACCTATGAAAATCTTTTGACTTTGCCGATCGGATTCTGCATAAAACTGTAGGTTCCTTCCATTCATGTACAAATATAACATGCACAGCATGAGTGGATACGAAAAGCTCGGCCTAGGCCTTCATGGGCTGTTGTGCCATTAAAAGAAGAAGAAGTTAATGTTATAGGGCTTCAAATTATAAATGTTGCCAATGACTTCTATTGGTCAAAACATTTCCAAAAATCGTTGATTCATCGTTGCGGCTGATTTTTCGTTGTACAAGGGAATTAAATTTGCAGTAAATATTCTAACAACGATTTTGGCCTACTATATAATGAATATTTGGCGTACCGCAGATATTCTCTCTAGGGCTCTCGCGATATCCCTCCAAATCCGCGTCATTTGGCAGATATATCCATAACTAAACCCCACTGCACTAAATAATAATTAGAGCTTTCAAAATCTAATTGAGGGCATGATCAACTATTAATTTCATCAATCGCAGAGAACTTAAATGATTTATTTAAGGGGAATCATACCACGGGCTTATTATCTATCTTTTACATCAACAATACGGAATGGCACTTGAGTATCTAATTCTTCATTCAAATACTGTACATGAAAGTCAAGTTTGTGATCCACAGAACTGAAAAACATACATAGAACTGAAAAACATAAAAACATTCCAACAGATACAGGCAAGGTCAGAAAACAGGGAGCATTGATCGCAAAAAAATCACAAAGCGAATAGGTTTTTGATATATTTTTACAGCTAAGGTTAACATTTAAAGCACAGAATATGAGGTCATAAGTCCGAAACAAAAAATATTTGGTCAAATTTTAAAGCTTCCGTCAGAGACAATAAATAAGTCCAATAGACTAGGCCTAGCGTTAATACCAAATCGTGTAGGAACAACAGAGTTTACAATGGAAAGAAGCAATAATCGGCATAAAACTATAGGTCCCTCCATTCATGTGCAAATATAATCAGCACTATATGAGTGGATGCGAAAAGCTTGGCCAAAGCTATCTGCCTTCCTTATTGGCGCTACATACGGTCATAGTCGATACTGATAAACTGAAGTTCATCGTGGTAAAGCAATAACACTTGCCACAATGGCTGTCTATGTCTTTATCGGTATCCTGTGTGATTGCATTCCCTCTCTCATTCTGGCTCCCACCTATCAATCTTCCATTCAACACAATGCTTTGAATGTATGTGTGTTGAATGTATCAATAAAAAAAAAATAAAAAAAAGATAACATAACCTCCCAGTATTCTGATCATCCGAGAGTAGGTTCACATAAAAATCTCCACATATCAAGTAGTAATCATACTCAATAAGGCAGGCAGATAGCTTATAAAATAAAGGGACAAGGCTGAAACACTTGTTGGCATTGTAAACACATGAAACCAAGACTTTAGTGTTACTATCAGAAATTTCAGCAATAAGATATTCTATATCTGATCCATCCGATTGATATACCAGCTTCACATTCAGGTAGTGTGTGCAGTAAATTGCAATACGACCACATTTCTTTTTGACACAATCACCAATTTCTTCGCCAGGTTGTCAACATTAGTCTTGAGACTATCAGCATACGTTTTCAAATTAACGCTAGGTACAGAGATTGTTTTCGTCTGTTGGGCAGTAGAAGAAGTAGCTACCGGCTGCAGGTTGAAGATGGTACTTCTGGTATTATTATTTATTGGACAGCTGGCGGGGTTGCTTCACATTTGTAGAGTCACGCCAATTTATTACAACATAAATGGGACATCTTCTATAATTTGCGGTGTAGTCACTACAACAGTTTCTAATTTTTTTTACGCTTTTGTCATCCCCTTTTATTGGGCATTGAGTGGAGGCGAAGAATGCCTCCACAGATAACGCAGACACTCGGAAACTTACAATAAGATTTAGAGTGGCCGAATTCTGGATGATAGTTGAGGCATTGAATTCTTTTATTTTTATCATGTTCGCACCATCGGAGCTTTGCAACTAATGTCATACGCAAATATTTGGCGTTATTAGAGTGTGGTACTTGCATTCCATCTACATACTTATGTAGAGTGGGTTGTCCCTAATATTTTTATTTGTTAAATTGATATAAACCGTTATGTCACCAGTAGCTATGAGTGCTGCAGCGAATGTTGCAGTAACTTGATTTGATTCAGACGGTAAATCGCTTTCAAACAGAAGATAAAGGACAGGCCCTAGGATACTGCCTTAAGGAATACCTGCATTAATTTCGCCGAGCTCAGAATAAGCATCCTCTTGCTTAATTTGGAAGCATAACTTTTGGCGGTATTATTTGATAATTTGATTTGATAATTTGCGTTTATGAAACAAACCTTCATGCTAAACTTTGTCGAAAGCCTCCACTTCATCTAAAAATACAGCAGAACAAACTTTTTTGTCTTCATATGATTTTTCAATTACTTCGGCGATCCTGTGAACATGATCTATAGTTGAATGCTGCCTTCGGAAACCAACTTGATGGCTTGGTATGAGTTTATTTTCTTCAATGATTGGTTGAAGTCGATTAAGTAGCATTTTTTCATAGACCTTTAACAGTATTGGTAGCATAGAGATAGGTCTGTCTGATGACACTTCTTGTGACCTGGTTTGGGAAGCAATATTAATTCGGCCACTTTCCTGAGTTTCCGAAAATATCGAAGTTCAGATACGGCGTTGTACAAAGTAGATTGATTTTCAACAATTATCTTCTGGTAACTGTTTTAAAATTCTGCGGTTATTAGGTCAAAACGTGGACTTTTTTTCAATTTAAGATTTTTGATTTCACATTTTACTTCACTAGGAATGCATTGCAGGTTGCTTTTCGTAGTCTCAGAGATTCTAGATTTTTTTTTTCAGATCTGACAATATCTATACCATCATGAGGAGTGAAGATTTTCATTAGATGGCCTGCAAAAGTGTAAGCCTTTTCAATGTTACTCTTGGCTCAATTACCAATAGCCTATTTTAGCTTAATTCCTTTGTAGCCTTGTTGAGCGCATAAATAAACAATAAATCGATATAAAGAAACAAAATCCTCAAACAAATTTTGCATCAAGCAAAAAAAAACATCTTTTATTTAATCACCTCTAAGCAAACAAACAATCTAAAAAGACATTTACACTGCATAATCATCAAGCAAAAACTTCAAAAGCGATCATTGCTTAAAATTTGTTTGATACGTGATAGGAATTTTCAAAAAAGAAAAATCTCTGCAAAAATGAGTAGCCACAAATGATGAGCAACGAATTTAGTTTCATTACTATCAATAACAATAACAACAATAACAAGAACATCGTCATCATCATGAGCAAAACATCCTCGTTAACATCATCACCATCATCAACTGCACATCCTCAAGTGTAAGTGGGTGAGAGCCAAATGATTATAAACACATTTGCAGTTACTAGATTTCCAAAGGACAGAAGTTTTACCAACATAAGAGTGTAATGGATGAGAATATGAAAACTTTTGGCCACACACACATAAGCTTTTGTTAATTAAATTTAATCAATTGGGAGTTTGTGAATGCATGTAGTATTTATGAAGTAGTATTAGTCGTAGTAGTAGTAGTAGAAGTAGTTAGTGAGTGTGTACGAGTATGTGACTAGTATGTTACAGAAGTTGAAGAAAATCTATACTCACACAAAGTAAACAACAACAAAATAGAGCTGCCAACGGTAGCAAATAGAAGCACATACTCGTACATATTAAGTAATTGAAATACTTTATAGTTGGTTGCAGCATTTCAATTTCATGGTATTGGCATTGGCAACTCAGATTTGAAATTTCAACAGCATTACAATGTGTGTAGCAGCTACAACGTAGAACTTTTCACATATTTTCATATACTTAACATAAAATGACCAACACGTACGAGAGCACATTAAAACTAACAACTGTGGACATCTTGCTGAGGCTAGCTACAAATTCTCATACATATGTCCTTAGATTGGTGCGAGTAGTTGACAAAAACTGTTTAATGCTTCAGCACGTTCTCAGCCTTCAATGCAATTGAATTCAATTTCAAATGGAAGGCGTTGTAGCATGACAAACTTGAAGAAAAGACACGAAGCATAACCGACACAGGAAATGATGTTGCAGAAGGATAATGAACAAGTGGATATTTAGTTACGAGTATGTGTGTGTGTGTGCGTGTACTGCATTTGCGGCGATAATAATGACTTTAATGAGATATCACAATACGATTAGAGGAATATAAATGAATATAAGTAAGTAAATAAATTCACGCTTTTAGGACACATTTAAAGTGTGATAAATCTCTGCGAAAGAATTGAGTGTTAAAGAAAAGGGTTGATTTGCTTCGTCTAGTTCCTTAAGAAAATGTATGGTTGGAAAAACAATAAGCAACGCTTAAAAATGCATAAATCATAAATTAAATGCAGAAACAAAGCGAAAAAATAGTAAAAAAAATAATATTTGCAGGAGGATGAAAAGAAGTGGAAAGTAGAAGAAGAGAAAACAACTGTCAAAATGATAATCGCAAACAACTGCTAGTCAAATGACAAATGTAGCCCTTACCAAAGAATGCTGACCCCATTGCAAGATACTGAGATAAATGCAAGAGGGAGATAGAGAAAGAGAGAGATAGAGATATAGGAAGGACAGAGAAAGAAAAAGATAGAATACGCATATACGGATATAATATGAGGGGTGTTCAAATACCCAAACACTGATTTAATTACGAATAAGTAAACGCAAGGCAAAAGACAATACACATACATACTCACACATGCTCGTATACATACACATGCTAGTGTTTAGCGAAAGAGTGGAAATAGACATTGAATCAATTCGACTGACAACGCAAAAACACATTTTACTTATTAAATATTCAACAATATTTTGAATGGGGGGGACTGAACAGAAGGGCACAGATACTAAGTGTGGCCGAACCAGAGGCTAAAAATTATGACAATTATCATAAAAACAAATTCAAAAACTGAAAGAATAAACGAATGAATGAGCAAATACAACCCCTTAATCCACTTGTTTCCTATCTACTTATTCTATGCGTATGTAAATATGATTGTATGTAGTATGTTAACATTAATAATGGTGTTTATTATGTTGGTAGTTTGAAAGTATCCCGAGAAATAATTGTGGTAGCGTTGACTGTGGCGATGCCGCGTGTTGTAAAATATGATTCCATAAATTGACCCAAGAATGGTTAGTTTAAGTGCCAAATGCCGAGTATGAGTTGAAATACTTTGCGATATTTATGATATTGAGTGTTTGTTATGGTTTGAAACAATATGATTAGAAAGATTCTATCGACGAGTCAAATAAAAATAAGTTTTTGTCTCAATGCAATATGTACATAATTGCTATAAGAAACTTGGACAATGTTACACTTATGTATAATTATACGTAGACAATACTTTTTACATAAATAAAGTAAAATTAGTATTGTAAGGGAATGAAAGCGTAAGTGCGGGACAGGATAGGTTAAGGCACTTATAGAGAACTATCTTCGTCCGTTGAGCGAGGGCTCTAAATACTCAATTGCCTACGGGGGCCAATTCATCAAAGCGCGGCAGATCGTATGTGAGGGTGGAAAATAAATTTGGTCGCTGTGGCGTAGTGGTAGTGCGTTGAACTGCTACGCGGTTCGAATTCGGAGTGTCCGCGGTTCGAATCTCGGCACAGGCAAAATCAAAAAGTAAAAAAAAACTATTTATCTACACGGCACCACCTCTTAGCAGGAAATGGCAAGTGTGCAAGAGTAAAAATTTCATATGAAAAGCTTTCCACTTCGCCGTTCGGATTCGACATAAAACTGTAGGTCCCTTCCATTCATGTACAAATATAACTCGCACAACATGAGTGGATGCGAAAAGCGCGGCCTAGGACCTCCATGGGTTGTTGCCATTAAAAGAAAGAAAAGAAGTCCGTCCGCCTTTTATGCTTAATAACAATAAAATTTATAATATTGTAAAAATAAAATTATTTAGGCGTCGAAGCCAACAAATGTAGCAGCTACAGCACTGGTGGAGTTTATGACGGAGAATAAGTATCAATGCTTTAGAATATAGAGAAAAAACAAAAGATTTGTAGAATAGTTTTTTAGCGACGTTGAATAGTTTCGGACCTCCAATAAAAGCGACGGATGGGTGGAAAAGTGTGCATTTTCATGAAGGTATTTCTGTTGACTGAAATGAAATATAATTTTTTATCGTTTTAGGTACGTAATGACTACAAATACAACATTAAAAGTAAAGTGTAGCATAATACAAAATGTATTCGAGGTACGAGTGGTGGTCCATATAAGCAATGTTCCCTAGCAACGTTGGAGGAAGACATGTTTAATTTGCTTGACCTAAATGCCATGGACAGTGGTATGAATGTTCACATTATTGGTGCACGTTCTGCTGTGAATGCAATTCATAATTATATTACATATTCTATGTTTACACTAAGTCTGTCGAACTGTGACTCACTCAATGTATTCCGCTGCTGCAGTCGTATTATAGTACAGATTTCATCATTGTCACAAACATTCCAGAGCCCTTCGAAGTTTCCAGATGATGCTATGTTTCATGTCGTTAGTTAAAATAACCCACGAACATTATCCTGGCCACAAACCTCGAAGTTTTTCGGAGTTTCTATTCTAATACATTCCGAAGTCGCTAGATGGCATAGATGTGTAATATCTACATATTTCTGTATACCACTGCAAAGCACTACACATATACTTATATATATATAAGGTTACCTAAACGGTGTCATCATCCAAGGTTCCAAACTGAAACAAGCATCGCTTGAGTTAAAATATGTCTATTTTGATTTGTATAATTTATTTGACACTATATTAAGTTATTTTTGCGATTTATTATCCTAAAACTATCAAGGATTAAGTTTCTATCTCAGTTATTATATAATTGTCCATAAATTCTCTTTCAGCGCTCATGGACCGCACAACGGAATTATGTACACTGCCTCCATAGAACGCGTTTACGCAAGTATGGTAATTCTCGTCATTACATTGCAAGCCTTAAATTAAAAAAAAAATTGAAATGGCAATATACCATCGTTACATTAATGCTATGCTATGCGTCCTTTCCTCTTGAAAAAGTAATGTTCGTTGTTTGTTCCTTCAAAATATCTCTTGACATCAATTTCTTCCTCTGAACTCATTTCGAAATTGATCATTTTTGGACATACTTTTGAGATTTTTCATTGAGCCATTTCTAATAAAATATAATATTGTTTGATTTTTGATAGGGATCCTTCCGCTAGAAATCTAAGCGTAGCTGCTAACTCTATTTTGTGGCCTGAACTCGTCCTTTATTCCCTCAAGAATATGCGCTAAAGTCTCTTTTAATAGCCGGAAAAGTTTCACAAATCTAAAGGGTTTTTCGATAGGGACGAACAATATTGTATTTAAATATAAGAGCACCCTAAAATATTTGTTTATCTGCCAATATCAAAACGTAATTTAAGAGCGCTAACTGCATTTTTCGGTCGTAAGAATCGTCTCATCACCAGGCTGTGCTTGATATAGGGTATAAATTTGATCAACATATTCACTACTGAATGGTCCTGTGAGACAACGCACTGCTCGAAGTATCGAAAATATCGCAGCCGTAAGTGCTTCAGTTCAAAATGAGCCAAATTACGCAGTTCACAGCAATCTCAGTACACATTGTGGTGAAAATATCTTGACCTACACCCTTACAAAATCAAATTAACACAAGAAGCTAAGCCTCGTGACCATTTGAAGTGGCGAAACTTCTCCGATTGGACTTTGCAAAAGACTTGGACGATAGTTCGTCCAACTCTTCTCGTTCTGCAGCCAACTTGCACTATCACAACTCAAGTCCGATAGCATTTTTCTTTAAAATAGTTTTATGCATTCATTTTGCGTTACATTACCAGAAAATAACCAAAATAAAAAACAGATTTTTTCACGTTTACTTTAATTTAAATTTTTTTTCATATTATTTCCTTTATGACCGGAAATTCTTAAATTAATAACGACTGTCTAAAAAAATAAATTTTTTTCAGTCACAATATTCGTTAATTTTTTTTTCTTCTTATTTTCTTTTTTTAACAATCTTCAAATAAATAGGTAATAAGCTAATTTGATGGACAGGACAGTTAACAAAAATAGTATTTTACTCCAGTGAGTAAATCACTAATATGATTGCACAAACTTAAAATGGAATTTTTATAATTTTAAATTACATTAAATACATTCATTGTCTGAATGGCAAATCAAGCATATGGAGCCGGCTTCACCCTTCTTATTTCATCGGTATCATCAAGTAAACATACAACCAAGGTATGGGTGTCGTTGCCAAGTTTGCTGAGATACTTCTCGGAATAATTTCGAATGCCATCTACAACTGTAGATTTACAGTTGCTCACGAACTATGGTGCACTTAAGATTGAGCTTAGTGCTTTTGATTGAAATCTTTAAATGATCTGAATATTGGACTTGCTTGTAGTACCCTAGAGTTGTATTCCATATGCCCAAGTTGGTCTTATAGACCAGCAGTTTATTTTCAACTCTAAGTTTTGATTCAGGTCGCGAGAGCCAATAGAGTTTTGTTGTCTTCATTTGGAGTAATTTACGTTTAACTATGATATGTTCTGCTCTCTCCATGTCAGACGCCTGCCTATGTATTTTCTAGATTTAAGAACAAACAAGTCTTTTCTAAAAAGTTTTCGACCGTAACTAAAAGTTTATTTCATCAAATTAAACCGGAACAATCGTAACTGAATTCTTAAATTAATCAGAAAACGATTTCAATATAAGTTCGATTCATTCTTCAAATAAGAATTGGCGGTCTTGATTCTAGAGAACAATCAAACAATATTTAAATAAAATCGTTATTATCAGCATTAAAATAAGAATTTCATTCTTAAATTTAGATCGTTTTCCCCCTAAGTGTATTGATCTGAATATCAGTCACATTTTTACTTCTATTTTCTATTACATCTAAGAATTTTATGAAAGTGGCTCTTATGGTTCAAGAAATACTTTTAAAAATATGTACCTGGAAAAAGATTATGGTTCGACTTTAATTTTTATTAATAGAGGAAACAATAAATAAATGTTTGTAGAAATTGATAAAACTCGGAGGATATGTTTCAGACATGTTTCAGATTAAAATAATCCAAAATTAACTTTATTAAGTATGTCATTATATCGGTTCACAACTTTCATGTGCACGGTTGTTCAAGCTAAATTGGAACAAGCTTATTGAACTTATGATCTGAAAAAGTTAGTTTTCAATATCAAATATATTTCAAATCAAACCTTAAAAATCTTATATTAAATATGACTTAGAAAAGTTTCCCCCTTAATGAATTCCCAAGAAATTTAATTCAATTAAAACGAACTTTCTCAATTATAATTTTCACTTAAGTATGCATAAAAGTAGGTAATGAAAACCGAATAGAAACAGAAAAATATGGCAACATTCTAAGATTGTTTGTTAACATTGTTATGATAATTTATAGGAATTAAAAATGTTTTTTCTATTTTCTATTGAACATGTTAAATAAAGTGTGTGACAGTTTCACGCAAAATTGGTGTTTGCAAAAATTGTTACACTTGTGCAAATATCCTGTTTGGCATTATCGAGAAATTAGTTCAATGATATTTAGGGGATATTCTCATATGTGTGCATATGTGTAAATGTTAATGGGATTATTTGCAATTTTCATTAGATTAGAATTTATATCGTGTAATCTATTTAAAGACTTTTGAATTAAGCTAATGCATTTTTGTAATTTAAAATGTAGTTACAACTGTTTAAGTGAATTTTATTGCAATTTTTCTATTGTTTAATATTATATATTAACATCGTAAGCATTCTAAAAGCGTTTTATAACAAATTTCTGCACGCATACTCATATTCATTCATATTACTTTGAAAGCGTTTTCAAATTTCTAATGGAGAACTTCAATAGTAATTGAATCTCTGACACAAATAATTCATCATTGTATATCTGCTACATATATGTGCGATAGCAGAACCTTGAACGATACGGGGCTATATTTAGGGAATTTAGACTACTGGTTATTTTGAGTGTGGCAACTCTAATGTCATTCGTATTATGACGAAACCAAGAATTTTTTTTCAAGAACAATATTCTTGATTCAATAACAACAAAAATTTTAACTAACAACTTTACGGCCGTAAACAAGACTTTATTTCTTTAAATTCAACCAGAACAATCTTAATCGATTCTTAAATTAATCAGAAAACTATCTCAAAATAAGTTCGAGTCAGTTTCAGAAAAATAATTGGTCTCACAAAGAAAATTAGTTTTATATTTGTGGTTAACGAAGTGGAACAAACACGCTTAAACCACTTTGAGAAATATTAAAAATTTACTTGCAAAATGCTGTATCTTTTACCGAAAGTGTTAGAAAATAACGTTCAAAATTCGGTAGAAGAGAATCACCTTCCATGCAATTTGTGAAACGTGTGCGTGAAACTAAACCTTTATTGGATAAAATAATAAAATTGCTGTTGTTGCTCCGAATGGGCAAGAGGAACCAACCACATCAACTCGCAATCGTTCTCGCAATTCTTTGTTGCTAAGTTTGAATAAAGACCTCGGTATGAAGCCATACAAAATTCAATCTTTCGTGGGAAGTTTGAAAATCGCGTTATTAGCCGTTTTGGTTGCGATTTAACTCCTTTGGACTATTATTTGTGGGGAGCCGTTAAAGACGAGTATTACGCTAACCATTAAGCAACGATTGAGGCTCTTAAGGACGAAATTGGTGCAGCCATCGGCCATGTACTCCATACAATCGAAAATAAAGTGTGATTTTTTAAGAACTTGGTTTTCGAAAATTTAAAAAAATAACGAAATTTTACAAAATTGAATGAAATTTTTATTTGGATCGATAAATCGTTTCCTGCCATTTAATTTTTAAAGATAATTTCACTTAAATGTTGCCCGCGGCTACGCTTCAAGTGGTCCATTCTGAAGTTACAATTGTGGCACACTTATTCACACTTTTTCACACAATTGGGCCGAAATCTCACCAATGACGCATTTAATGTTGGCTTCCAAAGAAGCGATCGTGTTTGGCTTGTCCCTATAGACAAGAGACTTAACATAGCTCCAAAAAAAATAATATAACGGGGTCAAATCACACGATCTTAGAAGCCAATTGACTACACTAAAACGTGAGAATAACTGCTCATCAAATTCGTCTTTCAATTGATGCATGGTGCATGGTTTCGAGAAAAGTGTGGCATGTGGCACCGTCCTGTTGGAACCACATGCCGGCCGAGTCCAATTCTTCCATTTTCGGCAAGCAAAAAAGTCTGTTTTCATCGAACGGTACCTTTCTCCATTGACCGTAACGTTGCGGACTTCATCGTCTTTGAAGAAGTACGGCCCAATGATGCCGCCTTCTCATAAACCGCACCAAACAGTGCATTTTTCGGAATGCATTCGTAGCTGCTGAGTTACCTCTGGCTGGTCTTCACTCCAAATACGGCAATTCTGCTTATTCACGTTTCTATTGAACCAAAAATGAGCCTCGTCGCTGAAGACAATTTCGCGATAAAACACACAGAGTACGAATTGTGTTAATAAATTTCGATAATTTGCAAACGTTGTTCAGACGTAAGTCTATTCATGATGAATTGACACATGTCAAGAATCACGCGTGAACTGTCAGAAATATTAACAGCAAAAACCAAGTAGCAAAAAAATTACCCTTTATAATGGACAATTGGGTTGATGGTATACGATACTGCAAGGCCAGCTAAGAAAGTAATTTCAATGAAAAAGTGCTCTACAATTAACCGGAAGGATTGCACTTTTCAGTAATAATAACCACATTGAAAATAATTATTCATTTCTTTTACACCAAAAGCTAATTCCAAATTATAAATGGTCCACCCTGTATATAAAAGCACTTGTTAGAAAGAGGACGACCTAATTTTCATTTAAAATACCAAATACAAAGGTTATTTGATGACATTTATTAATTTATTAATTTAAAAATAAAGCAACATTAGTCCAATAAGATGTTTATAGCACAACAACTCGGGGCTTAAATTAATAAGTTAATTCTTCTTTTTCTTTTAGTGGCACAGAAGCCTATGGAGGGGCCTACTTTACTTACTTTTAATGGCGCAACAGCCCATGGCGGACCTAGGCAGAGCTTTTTGCATCCACTCATGTTGTGCGTCTTATATTTGTATATGAATGGAAGGGACCTACAGTTTAATGCCGAATCCGAACGGCGAAGTGAAAAGCTTTTCATAGCAATTTTTACTCTTGTTGGTTTGCCATTGCCTGCCAAGAGGTGGTGCCATGTAGAAAAATTATTTTTTTCTATTTTTTTTTTTGTTTGCCCGTGCTGAGATTCGAACCCCGGACACTCTGCGCAGCAGTCCAACGCACTATCACTACGCCGAGCTTTTCGCATCCACCACAGAAGAAAATTCAATTAATAGTCAATATTAAAAAAAGTATAATATTTATATTAACAATAAATAAAATAAATAAGTATGTTAAAAAGTATAAAGCTGATGCCAGTGGTTTTAGCGTGAGAAATAAACAAGAATAGAACTTTTAAAAACTTGGAAAGAACTTGGAGGATTGTTCAAATTTAAATTTTTTATATACCATAGATAGTCGGACGCCCTATTAAATTTGAATAGAAAAATGCAGTTTCTTACTTTAACACAAATTACGAATTGCATCAACATACAGTAACTTCATTCGTGCAACATAGAGAGGAGGTATTTCACGCAATTTATTTTTTTCCACAAACTATTCAGTGGTATTCAGACAAAGATGATTGTTCTTAGTCCATTCAAAGATGGCATTTAAATCTTGATTAACTCTGTAACTCAAATCTTCAACAAGACCAATGCAACTGTATATCGTCAGTATACGCATGCATTGCGTTAATGAACATGGCGAAAAGAAGAGGACCAGGAATAGATTCCTGTGGACCGCCTGAACGAATGGCTTTTTCATTGCATACCTTGTCACAAGCCTTAACACTCTGTACTCGCCCATGTAAGTAGCTGCCCAGTAGCCTAGTGACATAGTCAGCAAAACTAAACAAATAGTTAATCTTACCACACAAAAACAAATGGTTCACTCTATCAAATGTTAACAAACAAAGAAAAGTGAGCAAATTATTGTCTTAAGAAATTCGAATGTCGCCCATAATCTTCAATGTTGACTTTACTAACTAGAATCAACATAGACGCGATCATAAGTTGTTGATGCTAGCTAAGTAAGTTGGTAAGTAAATTTTAATTCGCTCTGAAATTGATGTAAAGGGTGTTTTTTCTGGAAGTGTGGTTTTCAAGCTGGAAATATTTTTTCATAATTTGTTTTTTTGACACCTGTCACTTGATTTATGCTCAGTTTGGTTTGCATGAATAGACTTATGCCTGAACAATGTTTGCAAATTATCGAAATTTATTATCAAAATTCATGCTCTGTGAAAAATGTGTGTTATCGCAAAATTGTCTTCAGCGACGATGATCATTTTTGGCTCAATGGATTCATGAATAAGCAGAATTGCCGTATTTGGAGTGAAGAAGACCAGCCAGAGCCATTCAGCAGCTATCAATGCATTCAGAAAAATGCACTGTTTTGTGCGGTTTGTGAGAAGGCGGCATCATTGGGCCGTACTTCTTCAAAGACGATGAAGGCCGCAACGTTACGGTCAATGGAGAAAGGTACCGTTCGCTGAAAAAAGACTTTTTTTTGCCGAAAATGGAAGAATTGGACTCGGCCGTCATGTGGTTCCAACAGGACGGTGCCACATGCCACACTGCACGCGAAACCATGCACCATGCATCAATTGAAAGGCGAATTTGATGAGCAGTTATTCTCACATTTTAGTGTAGTCAATTGGCTTCCAAGATCGTGTGATTCGACCCCGTTAGACTATTTTTGTGGAGCTAAGTCTCTTGTCTATAGGGATAAGCCAAACACAATTACTGCTTTGGAAGCCAACATTGAACGCGTCATTTGTGAGATTCCAGCCGAAATGTGTGAAAAATGTGCCAAAATTGGACCTTCAGAATGGACCACTTGAAGCGTAGCCGCGGGCAACATTTAAGTGAAATTATCTTTAAAAAATAAATGGCAGGAATTGATTTATCGATCAAAATAAATATTTCATTCACTTTTGTAAAATTTCTGTGTTTTTTTTTCATTTTCAAAAACTAATTTCATCAAAATCACCATTTACATGTTTAATATTCAAATTCCGAATTTCAACTAAATTTTTTTTGCTCAATCTAATATGGAATGACTTGCTAACTTAATGCACTAATAGACGATATTTTCTTTCAACTTTAACTTATCTAAATAAAGTAATATCGTGTGAAATTCAATAAATTTTACAAATGCTGCTAGTCTTTTGGTTTTACATTTACAAACCAAAATTTGAGTCTACGATAATACCCAAAATTTAGAAACACCTTTAAACTGCACAAAAGGCAGGCAGCAAGTATCATTTATTTTTTACTTCTGCAATACTAAAATCACATCATCGAGAATGCTGCAGTCATTGGCACTTGCAGCAGTAGTTTTTACATGTGCAAGTAAATTTATTCCGCATGATTAATTCCACATTCAATTTCCACACGAAAACTTTCGAAAATGTTTCATACTTCTGCATACCTCAGCGTTTCCATATATCCATACATATACAACACACACACACTTGTGTATTTGTATATGTACTTGTTTCTATACATATGTACTTATATACAAATATAAATTGATGAGCTTTAAAAATTCCAATACCAAATGAAAGAACATTTTTTTCAGGGTTTTTATTAAATATGAGCTGCTGGTAGATGCGAGAATTTGAACTTGCCTTGTAGAAGGTAGAAATCATCATTACATATGATAATGGCGCAGAAAGCAATGCTATGTGGGAAATGGAAAACCTAATGATTTGAATGGGAGCAAACAAAAAAAAAAATAAAAATTCAATTGCAAACGAAATTTATGCCAAAAAAAAAATATGAGAAGTACACATCGATAAATGTTCAATTGGAATTGGGAGCAAAGGAACAAATTTTAGTATCTACCAGTAAAACAAAAGTGTATGACGTTGGTGATGAACGAACCAAGTTAATGCAAATCTCATGGGGCATTTAAATATTTGGAAGAAGCTTTTATTTGAACAAAATTTTACTGATTACAAAAACTAAAATTATGCATTTTAAACAAAAAAAAAGAAAAGAAAATAAAATATGCAAAATTATTGTGTACTTCTACCAAAACAAGGGGCACTAAAGTTTAAATAGTTATGAGCTTTACAATGATAACATATTTCACAAATTACTTTTTCCCTTCAAGCATCTCGAAAATGTGATGCTAATCTTAAATGCAATCAACCCAACAGAAAAAATAAATGCAAACGCGCCTCAGATCAGAGTCCATCCGTTCTTTTGTCCCGTGAGTGTGAAAAGTGTTATCATCTCATGCACAAAGATAGTAACCTCTTGCCTGGCTTTCTGCCTGGCAGCCAATTTCTGCCTAAAATATATGTAGTGAGGTTTTCAAGAGCATATGTTGATGCCACATTAGATAAACAACTCACTTGTCAAATGTTTCGTAAAAAAATTTCTATGTACAAACATCGATATGCAATTGACAATAGACTGGATTTTTTTCTTCACTTTAGCACTGCACCATTTCTAATCAGAGTTACCGGAAACCCGAGGGATACATTTGCAGGCACTTTGTGTGCATATGCCAACATTTTACAATACCTTGAAGAGCGAAACTATGTAGTAGGTACATACAATAACAATGCGCTTGTGGTTTTGCCGCTTAATTAAAGAGCGCAGCAGACATACATAAATACTTACATACATACAGACATACATACATACTCGCATGAATGTGCCAATATGTACCAAAGTAGTAGTTACCTCCTTTAACAGATAGAAAATGTCGAAAAAACGTAAGGTGCATTTAGGGGTTGGGGTTGACGCGTATACCAACCTACTAAATATTGAAGTAGTGCGTATTTTTTGCTGTTTTTGTTGTTGTCTTGTTACTTTTTGGTGTTATGAATGCCGCAAAAGTTAACAAAGCCATCAATGGCCCATAAACTAAACACTTTTAAATGGGCGGTGCGCAGGATGACGCATTTAAATGGTTCCGACGTCAACTGCGAAAACAGGGGCCAGTGTCAGTGCAATGCACATAAAAAGAGATGCATTGAATGAAAAGAAAATCGCACAGATGTTAGTTGTATCAAGGCAACACTCTATTAAAGGGTAGTTTTCATCATTTGTTTCTTGTTCACAGTTGGAGTTTATAAATTACGATAATACAATTTGGTTAGTTGTAGACAGTGGGTTAAATATCAATTATACAGGTATAATTAAGTATATCTCTGAGAAAGTCAGGAATCTCCGGGTTCAAAGCATTGCTTTAATAATTATTTGGGGAAAGTAGGCGAGTGCCTCAGCTTATACTGCCAATGGACAGTTGTGCCTTAGAATGTAGTAGTAGTAGCCGATTTAACAACACTCCGGCAGTCAAACTATTCAGAATTCTAAGAAGGTAGGTTTGATAATACTAAAGCAGTTTATAAAAAAACCAAAAAAATTTAGCTCTTATTTATACGATAGCTGCAAGACATGTAGACTCAGTGCTGTCTAACGGTTCAGGAATATCCATATTTCGATTTTTCCGATTCATCAAGACTTTGATTCTCCAAGTGAAGGCTAATCTGGCCTTAACTTAACCTTCATATATAAGTAGATACAATACGATGTAATGAGTTTACTGTACATTAATTCGGTTTATACGATTCGGCGTTTGTTCCACTGTGTTCTACATTTAATTCTGATTAGATGTGATTCTCTTGTTATTCAACAAAAGAAAAAAACAAAAAACCTAAACTACCGCACAGGGTGTAATCAGCAAAAATAAGAAGAACCTGCTGTTCCAAGCAGGTCCATCGAACATCAAACATAGTAATAGAAACATTGCACAATATGTGCGACAAATGTGGAACAGCGCAATTTACGCACCAGAAACGTATTGTGCAACTTTACATTTGATATACGAGTACACACACACACACACTCACGTATACAAACATATGCATACACAAAAGTAAATGCGGGTCACAGTGAAAGATGATGAAGGCGAAAAAGGGATGCTACCAAAAAATTGGTTGATGAATTACTGTAGCATGGACTTGTGGACGGCAACTGCAACTGGTAACGGTGCTGGTGCTGGTGGTGGTGGTGGTGATGGTGGATGCTATTTATTGTAGTTGTTGTAAAATCATTTCTCAAATGTTTATTTCGCGGTCTCATTGTTTCATTGCTTGAATGAGCATACGCTTTACAATAATATCCTTTTTCTCTTATTCCCTTTTTGTTAATTTTTTTTGTCAAGTGCATATGATTATGAATATTATTTTATTTCAAGGAGAGCAAAGTACTTTACATTATGTTGACTTTTCAAGGGATGGATGCTTCATGAGGATGATGACGACGGTGACGGTGATGATCACGATGAGGCGCAGAATCTGTTCGTTGGCTAACTTGCATACAAAAGTGAGTGTCACATTAAATATGCTCAATTAAATTCATATGTTAGCAAAAATAACTAAGCCCAAAATGAAATCGTATTCGTATTTTGGTCATTTATAAAACGAAAAATCAATACAAAAGTAAAACAACGTACATATGTATGTGCATAGGGATGGATAAAAAGCATTTGAAAAACATTAATAAACACTTTTGCCAGCATCGACAAAAATTCAAAACTCATATTTCTATGTAATGATGAAAGAGTAAAATCGTTGAAAATCATTTCAAGCGGAAGCATTTAAGATAACACTCAACATATCCATGTTGGTATTTACGAATCTGCATATGCATGCGAACCTCAATCTCAATGTTCAAGGTGCGAATGAGTATAGATAAACAATTGAATGCTTTTTAAAATATTGAAACGATGTGTACCTATAAGGTATCACTGTAAAAACTGTACATAATCAATATGGAATGTACACAGACTTACAAAAGAAGCTCACTATCTACGAGTCAAATATTTCTTCCGAGAAAATTTTTTTTATTTACCATTTAGACATTCGTGGTAAAGTCTGATAACCAATAATAATGAATAGGTGAGACTTCAACGCATTGAAACTCAATAATTACATTTGAAATATTTGCAAATATCAGCAAAAATTTGTACAAAATATTTAAAAATAATTGTCGCATAATTTTAGGGTGACTCTCTTCATCGAATTGAATTATGCTTGTGACAGTTTAATGTATACCACATAGAGTTGCCAGGCAGTCGGGAATTCGGATTGACCAGATTTTTATTTTGAGTAAATACATTAAATTATATCACAATTGATTTAAATTGATTTGATGGATGGATGGATGTGAAGAAGGCCGAGAACCTGACCTACGAGTGCAGGACAGTTCCTCAAGCACTCAGGCTATGTAGCCCATTGTACTTAAGGCCTAGGAAAAGAAGAAGGGGTGACAGCAAGTAAGGGGTTAGAGAAAAAGAGGAAAAAAGTTGAAAAAGGGGTTATAGGGAGACTACGTTCACTTCCGCAAATTTTCCGGATTCTCTCACAAATCTCAGAAGATCACAGAACGGGAAGGAGTGAACTTTGTCCATTCCTGCGACATCGAAACCCAAAATGAGCCATCTCGTTCTAGCAAATGCGGGACATGTGTAGAGAAAATGCTCTGTGCTGTCCACCTCCTCAAGACAAGATGTGCAGGTCGAGTCCTCGGTGATGTCGATGGTGGTCAATTGTTGTCCCCATGGATTAAGTCCTGTGATGAGTCCCACCATCCGGCGCCGGTCCTTCTTTCCTAATTCAAGAAGGAATTCTGCTGCCTTCCTGTTTGGACAAATCACAAAACACTTAGCCGTTTTACAGATGTCCAGATTGGACCAGCGTCTCATATGTAAATCATTAGCATAAGATTTTATCCAATGCATGGCACCTGCCAAACTGCTCCCGACTATTGGCTCTAGTCCCAAAGACATGTTCTTTGATCCACAGTTGGTCAACTCGTCGGTTTTCTCATTCCCAGGAACTCCACAGTGCCCAGGAACCCAGATAAGATGGAGCTGATTCAGTCTTGCGACTGATCTAAGTTTCCTCTTACACTCTTGGACAATCTTTGAAGTAATTCTCCCGTTCTCCAGAACCTTAAGTGCAGCCTAACTGTCACTACAGACACCTATACGTTTCCCGCGCCATTTTCTTTCAATTATCCATTCCGCTACTTTAAAGATGGCATGTTGAAAACATCTGTCTGGAAGACAGTTGCCAACCCACCCAAGGAATAGTAGCAATTGACACCTTCGTTTAAGTGCCATACAGCTCCAGTACCTTCATCGGTCTTGGATCCGTCAGTGAAGAAGATATCCGTCAGATTCTGCAGCACGACCTCTACGATTGCTCCATTGTTCACGCTTCAAGAAGCTAACTTCATATTTTCTTCCGAAAGTAACCACGGGTATGAGGCAATCTTTCGGGGCCAGTAACAATGGATATTGCTCTGACAAACTTTTGAAGATTTCTCCATGACCCGAAGTTCTGTTATCGAACCAATGCCCATAACAGTATAGCCGACATGTCGGCATATCGCTTCTTGTTGGATCTGTATGTCCAGTGGGAGCAAGTCAAGCATAGCGTTAAATTGATTTAAGTGATGGGCAACACTGACGATCAGCTGTTTAGACAACGAACAGCAATAGAGTAAAATTCTTGTGGTATGAAAAAAACTGTCCATTTCTTAATAATCAGGCGAAACTTGAACAATTACTCAATTTTTTTTCTATGTTTGGTGAAGCCTGGCAACCCTAATTAATACCACCGCATGTACATCTCAGCAAACATATTGCATAGTGGAAGTAAAATGGTAAGCATTACAAGTAAATTCTGAAACAGATTTATATGGATGTGAGCATATGGCATAGTGGTCGATGTCAGTCATTTAACAAAAACAAGAAAAAAAAAGAAACCCTCTCACATATGCAGCGCATAAATGCATAGAACTTTGAACAATGAATTATGCAGACAAATCCAACATAAGCGCAGATCATGCTATTTTTATAGACAACTCAGTGGTGACAAAAATTCAGCATAAGATCTTTTGAAAGTTTTTTGTAACAATGTGAACACCGCATTTACATAATGTTAATCATTATTTATTCAAATGCATTTTTGATGTAGTTTAATTACACCTCATTTACGATCAAAGAAATGTTGGGTTATATTAAAATTGCGAGTAATTATGACGATTCAAAACTAGTTGCTCAAAGGAATGACGATAGGTTATATGTAGTTCCATTAATATTTCGGTAGTCAACAAAGATTATATGAGAATTGAACTAGAAAAAAATGAAATTAATGTATATAAACTATAATGCTTTCTTTTCTGTAATTTTAAGGAGTAATAGGTTACCTACCCATCGAGGTTGCTAATTTTTGTTTCCCAAGATCAATAAAGGTATTCTGAGGCATCCAAAATTATATTAACTTTGTACGTAAATATCATATTGGATACATATGTATTTGAAAATTATCTAGTTTTCTAAAAAATACCTAAAACACTTAAAAGTAAATATAATAAATATCATAAAGTATTAGTATTAGAAGTTAAGTTTAATCTGACCATCATATCCTCGGCTCTTTTTTATCCCCTAATTTTGGACAACGTATGTTTCAAATGTGTAATACTTATGTAGTTATAAACATGTAGTACAAATAAGAAAATATTCGATCTGACCCACTAAAACACAATTTAAAACAATCTATCAAACCCACCAAGAGATTGTCAACTTCGTCACTTCCAATGGGCCAATTTTACCCTAACTCGAAATGCTACTGATTTATTTATTAATGTATAACGTATAAGACGTATACGCGCAAATGAACATTAACTTTTTTATTTATATATATATTTTTTTATAGTACTCTGTACGGTATTACCAATCCAAGCTAAGTTTCTTGAGATATTTAAATAAATAAGGAATATTCTAATTTTCGAATATGAACGAAAAATCCCTTACGAAATAGTTAATATGACACCAAAGTGAAAAACTATTAGGTACTTATCTAAATCTACATATTTAATCATACATTGTTCAGTTAAATTCGAAAATTTCGCTCAGCAAATCATATTCCAAGTTACTGCGCTACTTCAAGTATAGTTATTGCATACTCAACAAGATCATCACTTTACGCTTATCCGCTTATAGATTAAACAGAGCAAGCAGCATATTAAAACAAAGAATACCCTACGGCAACCACAATACCAACGTCATAGTTAGTTGCCACTACAACTACCACCATTACCACCAACGCCTCCGTCAGCAGTAGCAACCACTAAACCTAGCCCTAAGGTTTATTTAAACATGGTTAACATTTAGAAAAATCATATTGAAAATCTACACAATGGCAGCATCATCAATGACAAAAACGAAAAAGGAAAAAAATTCCCGATTCCAATTCATAGAATGAAAGGAAACGTTCAGGGAATGCGAGGATTTTAATCCGTTTAAATGAATGACAGTCTAATTGGAGGATTTGATGTGAAAAGCCCGCACCGTAATAGTAAACAAGTTCTTGCCATATGTTTCGAAAAAAAACCACATGTTATGTACGGTATTTAAACATGCAACAACAATGCACACACATACATAGCAACAGCAACAGCATCAGCTAAAAACGTAAGCAGCATTAGCAACCCTCGAAAAAAGCGACAAATGCTTTGGAAACTTTCCGGCATTACAAGTGCAACTTGAGGATGAATAAATATCGGTAGGTATTTAAGGTAGGTAGGGCACGAGAGACTTTACAATAATCCAATATGAATTGAATTTTGATGCGCGAAAAGAATTTGAGTGGATTTTTACGAAAAACATAAATACTCCGGAGACTGTTTATGGTTTGATATGAAAGTGGGACTTAAGGTATTAAACAGTGCTGCAAGGGTTAAATGTACCACGTGTTAACTCTAAGTTGAAATGAAAACTGCATTCAGAAAATGTTTGGTGGTAATATGAGTATTGACTCATCCTGTTTAATTTTAATCATAATTTTACTACTACTTTATAACCAGAGCTGTAAAGTAAGGTATGTAGTTGAGTAACTTCAACTACGAATACAAGTAGCAGTAGCAGAATATATACTAAGAAAAGTTGCTCACGAAACTTTTATCAATCGTGAATTAGTTCGACTCATAGCAAAAAACTAACTAGGGCTCAATGCTTACAAGCTCGAAAAAGGCTAGTTGCCATGGATGAAAACAAGCGCGTACAACTCCAAAGATGTCGCCTATTTCAACGTCGGGCCACAGGAATTGGATGGGAAAAAATCGTCTTCACAGATGAAAAGCTCTTTACTGTTAAACAAAATGTCAAAATGACAGAAGCTAGTCAACAGAGGCTCCTGGACCATGATTTGTCATTCAACATAGCAAAAATCCGCAAATGCGTCATGGTATGGGGTAGGATTTGTACGAATGACAAGACACTCTTGATTTTTGTGGAACAAGGAGTCAAAATCAACCAAGAAGAATACCGCCAAGCAATTTTGGAGGCTGTGGTAGTCCGCTAGGCCCGCAAGCACTTTGACGATAATGATTGAACGTTTCAGCAAGAGTCTGCGTCAGCTCACGGAGCCAAAGCGACAAAAGAATGGTGCAGAGCTCATTTTCCTGATTTTATCACAACTCAAGAATGGCCACCATATTCGACGGATCTCGGTACGATAGATTTCAGCGTATGATCCATTTTAGAAGCCTGGGGCTGTGCTAAATGTCATAAAAATTAGCAGTCCCTGAAACAGTGGTAAGTGGCCACTTCGATACCGGCTAAATATATTTTTACTCATGCATTATGTTACCTTTTTCTTCGATTTGTCTTTCGTTTTCAATTACAATAATTTTTTGCTCAAAACTGTTGCATACATTTAAATTGTCACCGTGTATTTCATTCAATGTTCACATTTTCAAAACTTTAAACTGATTTCTCATTAGAGGGATTCATATATAGGTAAACTCATAAATGCCTCGCAAACCGTATAAACTCGTAAGAAATCGTTCAAATTTCATACAAATTTTGACAAGCATATGACTTAGCTTGTGCTCTTTTTGGTAAATTTTAAAAATGTGAGATATTACCTACCAATTAAAGGCACGAGATTTTCAACGTCGCAATCGGAAACTTTCTCAGTTTTCTCAATCTTACGGATTGCCTCTGTGCAACAAACAACACAATGAGGATGTGGTACCAAAACGGCTCTTTAGGTTAGGTAAAAACTATTGCAATATCCCAAATATTGCCTCATGATGCATGAAAAAATTATATAAATATTATAGTATACTAATAGGTTAAGAAAACTACTTATATACAAATAGAGTAAGGCTGGACACGAGTATTGTTAATGTTTGACAGAATGCTTTAAAAATATGGATTTAAAAAAAGGAAAGAAAAAATTTAAGAACTTGCACAATCTAAATTGTGGTAAATAAATGGTTTATAATTTCAAACTAAAATACTGTCATATTGAAAGTATGTACTTGAACTTACTTACTTACTTACTTGAAAATACTTGAAATATTAGCAAATACTTGAAAGTACTTGAAATACTTAAAATTAAAATACTGAGTTCCGATATTTGAAAAAAATGCAGTTACTTGAGATTTATCAAGTAGCAGTATCAAAATACTGGCCAGTAACAGTACATATACTTACTTTACGTACTATTAATGGCACAACAGCCCATGGAGGGCCTAGGCCGAGCTTTTCTCATCCACTCATGTTGTGCGTGTTATATTTGTACATGAATGGAAGGGACCTACAGTTTAATGCCGAATCCGAACGGCGAAGTGAAAAGCTTTCCATAGCAATTTTTACTCTTGTTGGTTTGCCATTGCCTGCCAAGAGGTGGTGCCGTGTAGAAAAATTATTTATTTTACTTTTTTTTTTGATGTTGCATGTGCCGATATTCGAACCCCTGACCCTCTGCGTAGCAGTCCAACGCATTACCACTACGCCACACCGACCACAGTACATATACTGCTACCGTAAATGTGAAGAAACTTTAATTTCAAGATGTGTGGCAATATGTATTTAAACTGAAATATTATATACTACTGTGGGCAAAAGTTAGTAAGACTTTGTTCATAATTTCAAATTTTTTTATTCATTCTTCCAAATCTATTTCGTCCCCTTCAAAGTAATCCCCCCGGCTCCAATACACTTGTGCTAACGTTTTTTCCAATTCTCGAAACAGTTGTTAAAGTCAATTTCCGGAATAGCCTTCAATGCGCTTAGCGATTCATGTTTAATGTCTTCAATTGACTCAAAACGGTAACGGTGTCCACGAAGCGGTTTTTTGAGTTTAGAAAATAGCCAAAAGTCACACGGTGCTAAGTCAGGCGAATAGGGTGGTAGGGTGGTTGCGGAACGATATCAGTCGAATTTTTGGCAAAATGGTCTCGTAAAACCAATGCAGTGATTTTGGAACCAATCGTGCATTCGCTCTTCTTAGGCCCAAATGATGTAAGGTTCTCGAGCACCAATTCCTTGATTTTATTGACGTGTTGATCATCAGTTGATGTTGATGGCCTTCCTGGACGTGGTTCGTCGTCAACGCGTTCTCGACCATCTTTGAACAATTTGTACCAATCAAAAACACTTGCTCGCGACATACAATTATCACCGAAGGCCTTTTGCAACATTCTGAACGTTTCGGTACCAGAAATTTGATTCCGCACACAAAATTTAATGGAACTTCTTTGTTGAATAATTGCACTCATTGTGAAAATCGCCGAATGCACTTTTTGTACTTCAGAAAGACAAGCGTGTACTAAACACTAATGATTATTTTGATGTGACATTTGATTAAAAAGTCTTACTACTTTTTGCCCACAGTAGTATGCACAAACTTGTCAAAAGCTCGTACTCGTATACCCAAGTAGAAAAGACAAACATCAATTACACTTTCTAATTTGAGAGAAACAAAATTAATTTAATTTGTAATTGCTGCACAAGTTCATGCATGTTACATTTTAAATAAAACAATGAAACAGAATGGAAATTATGATAAATTTATGCATGAAAGATGCAATCTTCAAACAAGACGTTTCAGCTCAAGCAGCATCAACAATAAAAGGTGTCTGCTATCTCCTGCATAAGTACGTCAGTGTACGTATTGCATCTACATAGTACAATACTTACATACATACATACTAGGTACAGTGGAGAGGAGATTTTGCATAAGTATACGATGATATAGCTGAAGAAAAATATGAACAGTATATGATAATGAAGAAAGTCTTAGCAAACGTTCTTTGAGTTAAAGTGAGCAACAAAATAAAATAATAATTGTGCAACAATAAGAAGAAGACGAAGAAAAGGTGTTGCTTATCTCTGAAATGAAATCGCAACGGAAAGGAAAACGTTGTTTCCGTTTCGTGTGCGATAAAATGCTAAAGAATAGACTAAACTTTCAAGGCATACGTCTCATGTTCAGCGATGTTCGCTGTTATTCCCAATGATATTACCGCGAAGAAGTTATGCTTAATTACTCTGCTTTACAGTTTTATTTCCGTTTCCCATTTAATTATTTTTTATTTCCTTGTGTTGCTGGGTATTAGGAAAATTGAAATTTTACACCATGGCAACGTATTCACACTATCTTTGTACTACTATGGCATGGCATCTTCTAATATACAAGTGTATAACAATCTTGATTAGCATTTTCTTCTTCACTCACTCACCCACCCACTGACTCACCGTAAATACAAAACACTTTCACTTGTTTTTCTCAAACACCACACCACAGCACATCGCACCATACACTTTACACTTGTATACAAAAGTAATTTCACGCCTTTTCGGTTTTGACATAACAGTGTATTCATGTTTTGTTGTTTTTGTTTTACTGATTAGAAAAAATCACTTTGTCACTAACAATTTTGATAATACTCTTCCCCTTTCTACAAAAACATTTGATGTATTGATGTGTCATTCATTTCTATCTAAAACTTCAGATCTATCCCTCAATAGGGTAGGAAAATGGTTTCGCTGTAATATTCACAACATCCTTTTTTCTTTTCGTTGTTGTATTTAGTTAAAGTTTGCCAAACTCTTTGGCAATTGGAGTCAATCGTAGTTTCTGATCTTTGAGGGTAGATTAATATTCACGAGTACACGCAGTTTTGGTGATTTTATGCTTGATTTGTTGAAAATTTTTTCATTTTGGCAAAAATTTTCTATAGAATGTGGTAGTGTAAATTTGTGAATTTTGTGCGAATTAACTTGTCTTTTCGAACATATGAGCACCACGTGGCTATTGATGGTGTTGTTGTAAATATATGAGCGGCACGTGACCAATATAAAAATAACTTAATTTCTCTTCATATCTTTCGAAGAATCGTTACAAATAATTGCACTACAATTGTATTATTGAAATACCATATACATGAGAATCGAAGGTTTTAAGTGTATCGATGATAGTACAAGTGGAAAATGATAAACATTTCCCTATTTAAATAACATATACGACTTGTGATGTAATTTTGTATGTATGTGGGAGCGAAAAGGAAATCACGGCATTCAACATTTAATTATTCTTTTTAGAGCCATTTATTAATCTATGTATGAATGTTCTTCCGCTCGAGCGGAAGTGCAGCATTCTCCAACCTGGAAAGGGAGTCTCGTCGAGTGGGTCTAGTGGTGAACGAGGACAAAACGAAATACCTTGTGTCAACAAACAAGGAGTCACGGCGTCTTGGACAAAATGTCACTGTTGACAACTATACTTTTGAAGTCGTGAAGTATTTCGTATATCTAGGATCCAGCATAAACACCAACCATAATGTCAGCCTTGAGATCAAGCGGAGACTAACTCTTACCAACAGGTGTTACTACGGCCTCAGTAGGCAATTGAGAAGTAGAGAGTAACGCTCAATAAGTCCCTCATCCTTCCCGTCCTAATGTATGGCGCAGAGACGTGGACATTGACCATCAATGAATCAATGATGAGAGGCTGTTAGAAGCGTTCGAGAGGAAGATACTCCGTAAGATCTACGGTCCAGTATGCGTGGACGACGTGTATCGAATAAGATGGAACGATGAGCTGTATGAGCTGTACGCCGACACTGACATAGTCAAGCGTATAAAAATCCAGCGGCTTCGCTGGCTGGGTCATGTTGAGCAAATGGAAGAAAGCGCTTCGGCTAGAAGGGTGTTTTATTCGAACCACGGTGGAGGAACACGCAGAAGGGGACGTCCTAATCTCCGTTGGAAAGACCAGGTGCAGGGCAACCTGAATGCACTTGGCCTTATCAACTGGCGCCAGCGCGCGCATAGCAGAGGTGACTGGCGAAGCTTTGTAGAGGCGGCCAAGACCGATCATCGGTTGTATTGCCAGCTAAGTAAGTAAGTAAGTATGAATGTTCTTCAACATGTAAGAAGTAGTGGGGAAAGGCTTCGTCGTGATGGGTGGCTACTATTCGCTTTTACCAAAAATTAGAATGCACATAAGTAAATTTAATATTGGTTCACTAGTTCCATTTAATATCTAGCGATGTATAGAGCTTCACAGGTTTCAAATATAGTATCGACTTAATGTGATTAAAGTCCTTTCCAGTGTTTGCCTTCTGGTATTTGTCGTAACCGAAATTCTCATTGGATTTGACACCCTGTCTTTGGTAAGGTTGCTCAGGTTTCTCAAGGTACACCAATGTGAAAGTGAGAGGTAACTGAGAGACACACACCACAACAACTATGATGAAGGGCATGTCCGTTTTAATTTTATATTTTTTAAGTATTCATAAAGATTGAAAACAACAAAATAAACAAAATTTATAATATCAACAACCTAAATACAATAACCTACGGCAAAATAAATTATTTGGGTAAAAAATATATCAAAGAGTTTTACTCAATCAAAGATAAATATCGCTAAATTCATTTTCAGGGCCATATTCTTGCTAAAACACCAGGTTAAGAAATGTGCTTTTTGGGGAATTAGTTTTGAAAATAAAATCAATCAAAAAATATAAATTTAATTATTTATCATTTGAAAAAAAATTCATCTAAACAAAATATCGGACTTGGTGTATAAATTATAACTTCATAAAAATTATAACCTTTTCAGAGACTGACCAAACCAAACTTTTGTATGTAAAAATAATCAAATTTTGACAGAAGTACAAATTTTTCACATTTTACTTACTTTAACTTTAATAACTTTGAATATAACATTTTTAGAGTATTTGACAACACTTACACCTCTGGTGAACTAATTAGCACACCCCCACCAATAATCGAGCTGACCATATTTTTAGATATGTACCATATCGTTTTTTAAACTTATTATTTTAAAATTTTTTTTTTTTTAATGTTACATTCAACACACAGGGTGTACCCCTATGAATGCAGAGCATTGAGTTGAATGGAAGGAAGATTGATAGGTGAGAGGAAGAAGGAGGGAGAATGAGAGAGTGAACGTGATCACACAGGACACCGATATAGAGACGTTATAAACTTTATCACTTTTTCAAAAAATTGGGCACCATTAATTTATTTTTGTCACATTATACTAATTATTTTATTCTTTTAAGATTACTTCAATTTGATTGATGAAGTATTTCTTAAAAATTTAAGAAATTTCTGTAATTATTTTACAAAATATGCATGTATGTGTTGTCAGCTTCTAATGTCAGTTCAAAATGGGTTAAGACTATAAGATTCGGAGTATTTTTTTTCTAATGTTTGTAAAACAGACTTAAGTCACAAAGCCACAAGATTTTGGTGTATGTACTATATAGTTTGCGCCGAAATGCAGGTGGACAAAAACTAATTGATAATTTATATGTTAGGACAAAAGTAGCGAGATATGTACATTGTATATCCCAACAATACCCACTTAGTAATTTTAGAGGATTATAGGAGTCTTAAAGTATATATTTTATGATGATTATTGTATCACCCTTATTTTAATTATTTTGTAAAAATTTCATAAATATGAATTGTATAAAATTCATGCATGGAATATCTTAGTAGGGACATAAATACTGTTAAAACATTGAACACACCCATTCCAATAGTAGAATTGAACATACCCTGTTATTACCAACCACATGGTTTATGAAAGCTAACCATCTAAAGCGTTTGTCTGTGACGGGAATTCAAAATTGTGTCAGCTTTCACCATGGTATGGTCAGATAATGAGAATCGTATCGTTGTTATAGCACTTTTTAAGTATGAAATGAAAAAAGGTGGTTTCAAAACGCTCCGCCTATTCAGGATTAGTCGCATGTTCGTCTACCGGTTCATAAAACTGTTTGAGGAGACCGGAGATACAGTTCGCACGCCGCAAGTCATCAATGCCGTCAAATCAAGAAATCCGCTCCGAAAGCGGAAAATCATGGCCCGTGAGATGAATATCACGCAAAAGTTCATGAGTCGAATTATTAAAAAAGACTTGGGACGTGGTGCCGTCAAACGTCGCACCGGACATTTGTTGACTGGAGCTTTGGAAAAATAGGGAAGAAAAATCCAAACGTCTTTTGGTGAAGCAAGGACGAAAAAATTTTTACCGAGCAGAAAAAATTTATCAAGAAAATTATATGGTGTATGCACGGTTATCTAAGGAATCATCTGAACTGGTCCCACGGGTCGAAAGGGTCATCATCCAGCTTCAGTCATTGTTTGGTGGGGTGTCTCATACGACGGGGTTACTGACTTGCATTTCTCCGAACAAGGGGTCAAAATTTCGGCAAAGCTTACCAAGAAAATGTTTGGGAAGCTGTTGTGAAACCACTTAACCATTCCCTGTTCCAAAACCAGCAGTGGACTTTCCAGCAGGATTCTGCGCCAACCCATATGGCTAGGACGACCCGGACCTGGCTTCAAAACAATTTGCCAGCTTTCATTTGCTCTGAAGATATGGCTGCCGTCTGGCAGCCCTGATCTGAACCCACTGGATTACAAATTATGTACAGTTTTAGAGGACATGATTTGCCACAAAAGATACACCAACATTGATTCTCTGAAGACTGCTTTGATTCGTGCTGTCAGCACTTTTAGAATGCACGAGGTGCGTGCAGCTATTGATGATAAGCCAGTGCGATTTAAGGCATGCGTTAAGGCCAAAGGCGAGCATTTTAAATAAGTAATTTCTATTTGTATACAAAATATATTTTAAAAAATTGGTCCAACAAATAAGTACTTTAATTGATGAACTTGCCAAAAGTTTGGAAAAATAATTTTCCAAATATCAAATAAAAAACAAACAAAATTCATAAATATCTAAATTCAGATTATTTTTGTTGCCTAAAATACACTTTTATGATATGGTAATATTTTCTCACATCTTTACAAAGCGAAAGCAATCCCTAAATCGTTTTAAATCCAAACATTGAAGAAGAATACCAAACATATAAAAGTCTTAAAAACGTCCGTTATTGGACTCTTAAACACGTGCCCTCATTCACGGAGGCTCGATCTAAAAGATTATTTGAAGTAGGTATTTAGCAGTACCTACCCTCCTAACTTGAGGTCATATTGTATACTTTTAGGATGTTAAATTTTTGCTGGGTAAGTATTTATAAAACTATAAAACTGTGTATGTATAACAAGCATATTTGAATGAAATATATGTTTAAATGACAATTTTCGGATAATTCATAAATAAAAAGCAATTTTGCGCAATTAATTAATTTCAATAAACTAAACAATATTTTTAATTAAATCCAAATGTCGAAGGCGATCATGTGTTTAATATTAAAAACAGACAACGAACGATACTAAAAACAATAACTGTATCACACACACACACACACACATTTATATTTCTGTATGTAAGTATGTATAATGTGTGAATGTTAAATTTTCATAATAATAAATTTAAATTTCATATGTAACTCTTATGGCAATGTGAACAATTAGCACCTGGAAATATGCAAAAATTAAATATAAAACAGACAAATAAAAAAGTAAAACTAAAAAAAAAGACAATAGCAATGAAAAATAACATACACATACAGTTGCAGACACACGCATACGCAGACATATACAAGCACACGCAAAACCAATGGTCGGACGCGCTCTGGACACATAAGCATAACGTTCACATAATAAAATTCGCACATATTTCGCATAACATGGAAGCAGAAAGCATATCCTGTTCATGATATGCAACAACAGCAGCAACAATAAAAAACAAACGAACAAAAAACAAGCATGTATGTGTATGTGTGGACATAGAGTGTGGAAGGATGCGCTGCATAAATTTCATATGCAACATTGCATCCGACTGCCCATTAGGGCGGTTGAATCTCCACAATTCAAACAGCAAAGGATTGTGGAGTAAAGAATCTTTTAGCATTCAACACGAACAGAATGTTCTCATTTTTTTCACCATCTACTAGAACACACCAAAGCATTGAAACGAGTGGCTGAGGAGGCAGGGAAGGCGAAGAATTGTACTGTGACATTGTATTGTGACAGGATATGACCAGCGTACAATATGATAAGTCAGCGCGCAGAATATATACAACAAAAAGCGCGCGCACGCACACATACACACAGATACTCGTACACCTAAACAAACATTCACACACATGCACATGCCCGACAGACAGAAAGGCAATCTCGAAAAAATCGACAAAAACAACCTGTTCACAAACACTTGCAATAAGGACAATAAGGATAATGCGTGCATAATGTTGGCATGATGTTTGTATATATGCATGTGCTTATGTTCGAAATTGAGCGCTACCCTCTTCGTTCAGGTTTAGAGGAAAGCTCTCTCTCTCTCTCCCTCTCTCTCTCTCTCTTACTGATAGATAACGCTCCGCCCATTTTCACAGTCAGTGGTATGAGTTCAAGTACACATTGTTTTCTTTTTCCTAATATATGTCAGGGTGGTTTTTAGCATCTTTTATCAGTCCTTATGTTACCATTTTTAAATTTACTACAGTGGGGCAAAGTGAGTATATGTGATTTTCAAGATCATTCCTCAAAGCAGGAAGACACTCGCTCGTAGATTATACACTGATTTCAAAGCACAACTACATTAAATAAATCAAATTGTCTGTAAACATAGTTATCATACGTTCATTAAAGTAATAAGATTTTCAGGATTTAGTTGGAATATTCTTTGGAATGCCGTTAATAATAGTTCGAATATTTTTTGGAATACCGTTAATAATAAGTAATATAAAATTACAGCCCAAGTCCAAGCATATAATACTTAGTGCCACAATAAGATCAATGCTTGTCCACTGTTCCTGCATATTCTTACTGTTAACCTGCACAGTCCCTTCTACTACCTTTTGCAACAATACGTTTTCGAAGTTTCCAACCAACCAGCAGAGCGCAAGGCTCTCACTCTCTTTCTCTGGACAATAAAACCAGAGAATATGTTGATAACTTCGAAAGCAGATGGGCTATGTTCAAACAAAAATAAAGTCCTTGCAAAGCATGCGAGAGCAGTGTCAGGATGCGTCGCGCTAGTGCGCCATGTAGTATGTATGAATGTATGGCGGCATACAAGCAACATAAGGGTGTTGCTAACAATTTTTGTTTTCTTTTTCTTTTGTTTTCAACTAGGTAGAATCAGCACAGATGTGCGAGTGCTGTGAGTTTTGAATGCAACAATATGAAACAAAAATCCAACTCGATGCTCGCTTTATAAAATCGGTGGTGAGTTGGACTCATTGACAAGTGCTACTTAAAGAGGAACAGATTGTCGCGGAGCAGCAGTCTGCAGTTAGATTTCGAAATCTACGGAACTATATGGAGAACAAAGTAAAGAACTTTAAAGTTTTTAAAAAGAAGACAAACGCAAGTGCAATTTTCTGTTACCAGAAGTGTACAACAAGTGCCAAAATCTAAGATTTTAGTGGGAAGTCTTTTTAGAAGAAACAAAAGCATTTTGTTTAAGCCAGTGATATTAATTGTGTTTAAGTAAAAAAACGAATGAACATGATTATGGATAATTCGCATCATCAACATCAGCAGCAAGGAACGCCACCCTTGTCTTCGCCACAACGTGCAGATTTTCGCATTTCTACGACACCGCCAACGCGATTAAGTCCTCCACAGAACAACAATAACAATAACAACAACAACAACGAAATACTAGTGTCACCCACAACAACATTGCCAAGTGGTAAAACTACTTTGAAACGTTCCTTCGATGTTGCTTTTCTTATGATGCCCGATGAACGGATCAAACAGAAGCAAGCCGAAAAACAAGCCCGACTTTCGGAGGCCATCGAACGTCATCAGTATCCAACAGATCTATCTCCACGTACGCATCAGCAAGCTCAACAGCATCTTCAGCACTTGCACGAACAGGCAGAGATATTCAGCTTACAAGAGGCACGCCGGTATTCGCAAATTACTTTGCGTTCGCCTCGAATCTATGACGATCCCACAGTAATTATACCGTCTGTGGAAGCTGAAATGCAGCCCATGAAAAGTGCTTTCACAAAAGTCGCATCGACACGTCTTGAGTCACCAGTTCAGCCAGCACCTCCGCTCAGTCCTGACCAACTGAGCTGCCCATCAATGAGCCCGCCAGTGGCCACCACACCTCCACGTACAAACAGTGGCAATGGCAGCCTCTCCAATGGTAGCAGCAGTTCGGCACCACCGTGTATAAATCCAAATATCGTATACCATAATTTTCGTCCAGAATATCAGTTTAATGGAGCTTTTCAAACCGTCAATCATGTGCAAGCTCTTCAAGCTCAACGCATCAGACAACAGCTTTTGTATCGCCCTCCATTGAGTCCAGCCGCAGTTGCGGCCGCTGCAAATGGTAACAGTAATGGCAATCCGCAGTCCGAATTTCTTCCCGGATATCCCGGCTTCCCATTTCCACCTGGTGCAGCTGCACATCATTTTGCAACCGTTGGTCCCCCAGAGCTACCACGCATCGTTCAAAACCCAGCAGCTGCTGCCATTCTCTCCACACTCATACCGCCTACGCTAGCTTCCACCTTCACGTTGACCGCTCAGAATGTCTGCGCCAAGTGCAATATCAGTTTTCGCATGACCAGCGATCTTGTATACCATATGCGTTCGCATCACAAGAGCGAAGTGGCTTGTGATCCGAATCGACGTAAACGTGAAGAAAAACTAAAATGCCCGGTGTGCCAAGAGAGCTTTCGCGAACGCCACCACTTGACGCGGCACATGACCGCACATCAGGACAAGGAAAGCGATCAAACGCCCAACGTCTCAAATGGTTCGCTGAATAGTGAAATCATCAATATCGTTGGTGGAGGAAGCGGTAGTAATCGCCATCACAATTCGCGCATACCGAACGTCTCCAAATGATCGAAGCATTTTTTCGGATACTTTTAATTTGGCAAGCGCAGCTCTAATCTGCGATTGCTATTGAGTTGTTGATTTAATTAATTGTGATATAAATTTAATATGGTGTTTTCTCTCTTAATTAGAATTAAATTTCGTAGTGCAATTTTATGTTATAACAGAAGTTTAATCATTGATGTAGATATCATTTATGTATACATACAATATGTTCTCGTATGTAAGTATGTAGATAGTTTTTAGAATTTGCAATTATTTGCTCTATTGTAATATATGTAATGAAATTGTGAAAATATATCAAAACTGTAAGACTCAAGTCGTATTTAAAGTTATCAAACAATAAAAATATCAAACTGTTATATGGAAAGTTGATTTGTTCTATACTCGTAGTCGTACGTTTGTTGGATCGTAGCGTGATCATAAGTAAAGCGGTAATATTGGGTTCTGAATATTATAAAAAAATTTTGCTCTCGAACTCCTATTCCGTAGTTCTGAATCACACCGTAACATAAACGTTTCATATATGTAGGTAGTGAGGTACTGAGAACCAATTTGAAACTTTCGTAGGCAAGTAAATAAATGATACTTAAGTATAAAAAGTCATAGAATTAAGTACAGTGTATTGAAGTCCCGAAAAGCTCGGCCTAGGCCCTCCATGGGCTGTTGTGCCATCAAAAGTAAAGTAAGTATTGAAGTCTCAAAAGTTAATCTTCGATTATTTGGATATTTGGAAACGATCCAAGAGGACCCACAAAAATCTCTGTTGTAGCTGTCAAACAGAAAAGTAAATTGAAATTGTAAAAAATGTTGTATTCATCAGCAATTGAAAAACCCCGAATCGGATCAATGGTGCTCACAGACCTTTCAAATACTTGGACGAAATACGCCCATTCACCCATTGATTTAATACAATTCATAAGTCATTCAACTACGAGCTTTTAGATGTAGGATAGGATATTTTAATATTACCATTATATAAAACACTATGATAAGAGAAATTATCTCGACGAAAATAAAGCTCTTTAAATCGCTCATCCTCCCCGTAGTAATGGTGGGCGCTGAGACATGGAGGAAGATACTCCGTAACATCTATGGTACAATGAGCGTGAACGACGTGTATCAAATAAAATGGAACCATAAGCTGTATGCCGACACTGACATAGTCAAGTAATCCATTTATGGATAAGTAGGTTTCAGTAATTTACTGGTTAAAATCGTAGATTGCTGCTTGTGAGTTTCTTAATTGTATAAGACTTCTAACAACTATCTACTTATCGAAAAGTAGCGAAACTAAATTTTTAACTGTTATTAAACACATTGACAAACGCGTAATAATCTTTTTATACGTTGCAGTCAATTGAAAGAATTCAAATAGTAGACATGTTAATGATCTGTGAACAAAAAAGTTTCAATGAAGCAATTCGATTTGCAATACATACTTCAGTTCAAAGGTTCCCAATATATGTATGAAAAGAAATAATCCTATCATGAGAATACAAAATGCACATACATAAGCCCAAGTGAGCTTCAATTGATATGTCAGTGAGATCCTGTGAGAATTCGACTGCCTAATATGATTTGGAAACGCTAAATCAACGTAATTCGTTGAGGCTCATTTATGCAGCAATTCATGAGTGAAGAACAGCAGCTATCATCGTCGACGACAACGTTCATGGTGCTGGCGCGCGCGTTGTTTTGGGGAACTGTTAGCAACCCTAAATATTGTTCGAATATACTTAACCATGATGAATATATTTTGAATTGTGCCGAGGAATTCGTTGCGCTCTGTAACGAATTTGTTACGCCACGTTACTAAACAATATTCAAGCGTTCTCATGGGAAGAATTCAATTGAAGTTAGATTGAGATTTTTCAGCTTTTTTCCTTTTTTGTTAAATAAAGTCAACAAGAATGCTTTGTGGTGTATAATATAAATTGGGAGATATTGAAAAAAAAAATAAAATTGCCAAACACTTGTATGTAATGAGAAAAAGCAATGTACAATGATGAGAACAATGTTGGAACTTATTTTGAAATTAGTTTCGCTTCCGTTTCCGTTTTTTGGCATATGATATCATAGCAAGCTCATTAGCGTTGTTTTTTTTTATTTTATGTGTATCTTTGAAAGTATGCTTCATACTTGTACAATGTAAGGGTTTTTAATGCGTTCGCATAGTGGAAGTTTTTGTGGTGATTTTAAAACACGCGTCGGAATTGGAACTAATTTCTGCATACGTTACTATGAATGCAACTATCTATGGATGTACATATGTACTTATATGTATGTATGTATGTATGTATGGTCGTGTGTATCATGTACGAAATACTTGCATACGTTTTCAACTCGAATGCGCTAACAAGGTGAAACATATTTTTACACGCGCTGCAATTTCGATAAGGTTGACGCTGGCGCACGTTAAATGCAACAGAAGGTTATTGGAACAAAAACAGATTTATATTGTAATTAGTAAGAGCGTCAAGCAGATTCTCATATGAAAAAAAATTTAAGAAAAATTGGTTAAGTGTGTAAAAAACATGTATTTAAATGTAGCATGGAAAGTTGTATGCCGAACTACTTAGTTCTAACATTCATTTTGCTTGGTTATATGACTTCACTTCCTGCTTGCCCACAATTCGGAAAAAAACAATGTTGTTTTGGTGTCACAAGAACCCCACATATGTTTATATTTGTGTAAAGTTTTTGAATAATTACTGAGATATCGAGCTGAAATTTATTACAGGTGTGGTACAAATGTCGCTGTGGCGTAGTGGTAATGCGTTAAATTGCTACGCAAAGTGTCCGGGGTTCGAATCTCGGCACAGGCAAAATCCAAAGTAGAAAAAAAAATTTTTCTACAAGGCACCACCTCTTGGCAGGCAATGGCAAACCTACAAGAGTAAAAATTGCTATGAAACACTTTTCACTTCGCTGTTCGGATTCGGCATAAAACTGTAGGTCCCTTCCATTCATGTACAAATATAACACGCACAACATGAGTGGATGCGAAAAACTCGGCCTACGCCCTACATGGGCTGTTGTGCCACTAAAAGTAAGTAAAGTAAGTGGTACAAATGTTACATTTAGGTATGGAAATTCGATATTGCTAGTATGACCTCCGTGAGTACGTTTGCAATGATCTATTCTTTGAAGCCAATTTTCTACCCCTCTTTCGGCCGGAACGTTGGCAATTTCGTGTTCGATGTTTTTCCTGAACTCATCTAACTTTGCTGGCTTTTTGGCATACACCAACAACACAACATAATCCCATAAAAATGTTTCCAACGACTTTAAATCGCATGAGCGAGGTAGCCACTCGACCGGACCATTTCCCGAGATTACGCGATCACCTAACTTTCCCTTCAATAGATCCATTGTTTAACCAGTTGTGTGGCATGTGGCACCATCTTGTTGGAACCACAAACCACTCATGCTAAGTCCATCCAGTTCTGGCCAAAAATATTCTTCCAAAACGGCACGATAGCGAGCCCCCTTCACCGTAACATGGCAATCATTTTCTTCGACAAAGAAATACTCTCCAATCACACCTCCGGCATGAAATCCACACCGCACATTAACTTTTTGTGCACGCAATGGAGCCTCTTAAAGCACATGTAAGTTTTTTGCTGTCCAATAATGCATATTTAGCTTGACAAAGCCATTAAGCTAAAAATTAGCTTTAACGCTGAATATAATTTTTCGATGAAAACCAATATTTTCTTCAAATTTGTCCAAAGTCCAATCGGAGAAAAATCGGCTCTTCAAATGATCACGAGGCTTAACTTCTTGTGTTAATTTGATCTTGTAAAAAAAATTCTTGTATGCAAAATTCTAAATAATGTGGACTGAGAGGTTACCAATTGCTGTGAACGCCGTGATTCCACTTATTTTTGGACATTTTTTAACTGAACCACTTACGACTGCGATATTTTCGGTACTTTGACCGGTGCGTAGGAACGTAGAGAGTTGCACCCGCTGTCGTTTAGTTATTTGGAAACCCAATCAAGCTAGCTTTTCACTATTTGGTCAGGGTACTCTTTCTATTTTCAGTGTCTTGATGGTCAGCTTGGAAAGCATAACCTATCAAGAGGCCTCTCACTAACACTATCTAACTCTTGCCAACAGGTGTTACTACGGGCTCAGTAGGCAATTGAGAAGTAGATAGTAACGCTCTATAAGTCCCTCATCCTTCCCATCCTAATGTGTGGCGCAGAGACGTGGACATTGACCATCAATGATAAGAGGCTGTTAGGAGCGTTCCAGAGGAAGATACTCCGTAAGATCTACGGTCCAGTATGCGTGGACGACGTGTATCGAATAAGATGGAACGATGAGCTGTATGAGCTGTACGTCGACACTGACATAATAAAGCGAATAAAAATCCAGCGGCTTCGCTGACTGGGTCATGTTGAGCGAATGGAAGAAAGCGCTCCGGCTAGAAGGGTGTTTTATTCGAAACACGGTGGAGAAACACGCAGAAGGGGACGTCCTAATCTCCGTTGGAAAGACCAGGTGCAGGGCAATCTGACTGTACTTGGCCTTATCAACTGGCGCCAGCACGCGCATAGCAGAGGCGACTGGCGAAGCTTTGTAGAGGCGCCCAAAACCGATCGGTTGTAGTGCCAGTTAAGTAAGTATATCACTATGGAACCTAAGAGTCTACCATATGTTGCAGCCATACTTTATATATTTTTACCTGCAGAATCAGCTGTGAAACATTAATATGAACAATTCGTTTTTACAAGTACCTTTATTCGTATTTTTGACTGGCCCAAAGGAAAAGCTTCTAGAAATTAAAAAATTAAATTTTAACATATAAAAATAGCTGTTCTAATGGCGTAGAAGATCGTTGTGTTGTACTTTAAGACTACTTCACGAATCGTTAAGCGGTAGTTGGATTTGATTTCCATTACCACTAGACTATCAGTGGTAGTTGGGTTTGGTGTCCATTACCACTAAACGTTTAGTAGTAGTGGAGTCTTACTTACTGTGGCAACTGTGTGTTTACTTACTTACTTACTTACTTTTAATGGCACAACAGTCCATGGAGGGCCTAGGCCGAGCTTTTCGCATCCAGTCATGTTGTGCGTGTTATATTTGTACATGAATGGAGGGGACCTACAGTTTAATGCCGAATCCGAACGGCGAAGTGGAAAGCTTTTCATAGCAATTTTTACTCTTGTAGGTTTGCCATTGCCTGCCAAGAGGTGGTGCCGTGTAGAAACATTATTTTCCCCAATTTTTGTTTTTTTTGTTTTGATTTTGCTTGTGCTGAGATTCGAAGCCCGGACACTCTGCGTAGCAGTCCAACGCATTACCACTACGCCACAGCGACCACTGTGTAAACTGTGTGTTTACTGTCACTAAATTCCCGGTATGGTACAAGCGCTGTAACAACGCTGGAAAGGCAATTGTGACAAACAAATCAATGAGGGATTTTACACTTACTACAATTCAGAGACAAGTCTGGGTTTTACTATATCCCCGGCCAGTGCACATATGTACTCGTATGTAAGTGCAAATACAAAGAATAATACAAAATTACATGATAACATTTAAAAAGAAATCCTAAACTTGTCTGCAATGGATTAATGAGTACATTACTCATTAGATAATAACTAATTTAAATAATGGTTAAAAAATTTATTTCCACATGCACTAAAGCAAACACATCGTCAAAATCAAATATCTTCACCACTCCATAGTCGCGAGCTCCCGTAATAAGCCTCAACAAATCCACCGCATCGCCGCAACAATAACAATAATAATCGCATTTCATATTTATCACATTTGCGACTTCACTCCTCCAAGTGTCTACACCAACAACAGCAACATCGAATCTTTATTATTCTTTACATGTTTTTATTTATTTCGAGATTGTTTTTCTGTTGTTGTGTTGTGTTTGTATTAACATAACATAACATTTTGACCGTAATAAATTGGGAGCTCATTTAAAAAGCATTTATCCTTGCAACCGCATCGCAAGTAGCTTCATTCAATTTCCTCCAATCTCAACTTCAACTCCCATTTTAACATAATCATCATCGTCATCATCAACCATTTTCATGAGTTAGTTTCCCACAGCTGTGTATAGGCCATATAGTCCTTGTCGTAGTATTAGAATTAGTAGTAGTAATGGAAGTGCCCGTACTTCCCGCCTTAGACTCCCCGTCCAACCAACTTTCTTCTCAGCTTAACGTAAACTTGCTTAAACACGTTTAAATACAATGCAAATACCGTTATAATAGCAAACAAATTGCCAAACTCATAAAGGAACAAATGTCAGCCTCCGGCTCCCATGAGAAGTGAGAAAGAGATGTGTGGTGGTAATGGATACGAACAGCAACAAGGGTAATGACGACAACCTAACAGCAGCAATCAAAGGGAGTGCATGAAATGAGCCGCCGTTACAAGCAAGAAAACGCTACACAAGTCAGACTGACGGTATGGCTAAATGACTGACTGACTCACTGACTGATTCGTGTAGGCGGTGACTGATTTCCTGGATCAAGTATGCAAATATTTTTACTCCATTTTAAGTGTGTACCACTCAAATTCATTGAAGGGGGTTGGTTGCATCGCTCTTTTGTGGCGCTTGTCTTTTTACGTTGAAATTGTTACATGTAGAAAAAAAGGGTGGCTTCCGCTTTATGACTTCATCAATTCTGGCGGTTGGAGTTGCCTCATTGCTTGTGTGTAAAATGTTGAATTGTTTGTGAAGTGTTTTTAACTGTAGGCAATTTAATTTTAAAAATTCAGTACAGGGTTCGAGGTAATTAACTTTTTGAGGCCGAAATTTTCGCTTTTTTCCAATTTCTAAAACTAAACAGGTTTAGTACTGGGCTCAAGATAAAGATATGCCCATCAAAATATAATACACATTACAAGAATTTTCTCTCATTCATAACTTCGGCTTCCATAAGCAATCATTCGTCATTTTTATTACCACGATAATCCTTAGACTAGCAGTGGCAAACAAAGCGAAGAAAACAACTATGTATTAATTTCAACGATCTCAAAAAAATTATTTGGACTGCTATCTAAATAACACAGAGTTGTTTTCTTCTTTTTTCCTTATCACTTGATTTTTTCATTATTCGATGTCCAATCAAAGAACGACTCTCTGCTCGCTCAGAAGTTGTTGTTACTGGCTTTTGGTTGCTGATAGCTGACGACCAGTCATTTAATTACTATTCTATTCTTCATTGCTCCATTACGATCAATACCTGCAAACAAACAACAAATACATCCCTGTATTTGTAAATTTAATCTTTTTGCCACATTTTATTGGTAAGTAAATGTTAACCACGTCATTAGCTTAAACAGTTTAACCCACGTAAATGGAATGTTGAACGTTGTATTCAATTGAAAGATTCATGCCTCACGGGGTCAATTATTCATAACAAACAAATAGGTAGGCAAGGATAAATGCTGTTGAAATACTTAGAAAATAATATTTGTTTAAACGTTGTTCTTACCAAAATACACAGAATGGATGAAAAATTAAAATATTAATATGAATCTCAAATTAATTTATAATGAACCTATTTTGAATAGTATCTGCTATGATTAAAACAGAGAAAGTTATTCTAATCTTGGAGTCCTAACAGCGAAAGTGATGGAACGAAAGATCCCTTGACTAAGGTAAGTCGGAAGTTGAAACTGCGCTAATATAATTGCTGCTGAACCAGAAACTATGTATTGAAATATTAATTTAATAAAATAATTATTGAATCTTTTTATCATAGACAAGATAAATAAACTTTCCATATTCTACGTATACATATTGTGAATACATTGTACACGTATGTACACACGAGTATGTATGTATGTATGTAAATACTTATGTATTTTACTTAGTACAAAATTTTCAAATATGTTTATCTGAAAAATTTGTTATATCCCATATATGTATATGTAGAAAACACATTCAAATTTGATGACAATCACAACAATATGCGTACATATTTTTGCATACATTTTGAAAGGAAGCGCAACATAAATTTTCCGTTGTGTTCCGGAAAATTAGAACAAAGCAAAAGAAGTAATGAAAAAAATCACATGGTAACAATGAAATTTAATTTATCGTGTTTTCTCTTATGTATGTGTGTATATTATCAATTTTCAGGGGAACATTATGTGAAACTAAAATATAGAGATATTCAGTTGAAAATCTTTATGAAGCCAATAAATTTATGTGTACTATATGTATGTAGGTGTTTTAGGCAATTAAATGTTACTGAAAATGAGACTAAGTATAGAGTTTTCAAATTCTATGAATTTAAGATATAATACGATCGCATTCTTGATAGTTATTCAGATGCAATTGGGTATCCACCATAAATAAATAGTAGAAAGAAGGGCACTTCTTCAAAACCCGATTTTGCAATATTACTTGTCTTCAAACTTTACACTTCCTTTTATGTCACTCACTCATAGTGGTGACATATTGACAATACCATATACTTACATATGTAGTTACATATACTCGTATTTATGTAAAGGATTTTTCAATAGGGACGTAAAAATTGTGTATTGAAATATAACACAGAATATGGTATCGGGCTGAAATTTATTCAAGGTGTAGTACAGGTGTTATTATACATTTAAGTATGGAATTCGATAGCGCTCATATGACCTTTCATATCCTTTGGCATAAATTTTACACCATTCTTCCACACATATTGGTTCCGGCCAATATGTTGGCAATTTCGCGTTAGATATTGTTCCTGAGCTCCTCTAACACTGTTGGCATAAACCATTGCCTTAACGTAACCCCATAAAAAGAAATCCGATGTCGTTAAATCGCATGAATGACGTGGCCATTCGACCAGACCATTTACAATTACAATTACGATTACCATTGTTGTTGGACTAGCTGTTGTGCATGTGGCACCATCTTGTTGGAACCACATATCACTGATGTCAAGTCCATCCCATCCAATTCTAGCCAAAATTAATCTTCCAACTTGGAACGATAGCGAGCTCTTGCGATAACATCGCGATCTTTTTCATCGACAAAAATGCGATCCAGCATGAAATCCACACCGCACGGTCACTTTTTGTGGTCGCACCGGAGTCTCTTAAAGCACATGTGGGTTTGTTGCTGTCCAATAATGATGTGGACTACGAGATTCCCAATTTGCTGTGAACACCATGGAATCAACAGATTTGGCTCATTTTGAACTGAAGCACGTTCAACTACTATTTTTTCGGTACTTCGAACGTTGCGTTGTCTCACTGGAACGGGAACATTCAATAGTGAATATGTTAACACGAATTTATAATCTATAGACCGGCCAGCCATGGTGGTGGGACGATTTTTACAACCGAAAAATGGAGTATTAAAGTTGAGTGGTCACAGTGGCGTAGTTGGTAGTGCGTTGGCTTGCAAGGATGAGTTAGATTTTTTTTCCAACTAATAGAAATCCGCAATTAAATTTAACTTAATTCAAATACTCTTGATGAAGCTGAGGCAAATAGCATTTGATAGGAAAATCTACTAAACTGTGTACAGGCCAGTTCTGCTGAAAACTCTTATATATTTACATTCGTCAACATTTGTCTAGTGAATTAAGTTGGGAAATCTGAACGTGATTATCACCACGATATTTCAAAGATAACTCAAAATAAAATTCATTAAATCATATATATATGGCCACAAGGAATAACATCTAAACTCGAGTTAGGAAAAATAAAAACTTACTGCATATTTTTCATTATAATTTCCAAAATGTTGAGAGTTCTGTTTCCAATTTAGCAATTCTCATAGTTTTTTATTAATTAAACTCCAATAATTATTTAAGATCTTTCAATATTTTGGGATCTATAATGAAAATATACAATAAGTTTCTATTCCCCATAAGTCAAGTTTAGTTGTTATTCCTTGTATCCACAGATATATTGACCATTGATTATAGAGTAGATTACACTTTCATTATAGACCCCATACACCACTATATAGTGTTCCCAAATTTACATACCAGAATTTTATACCACCATTGTAGATATAAAGGGAATAAAAAAATCTCGTTAAAAAAAACCAGATTATTTATTTCGAAAATAAATGATTTGGGCACATATACCACGTCCGAAATTTCAGTGGCAGTCCAATAAAATTGTTGTTTTCAGGATTGGACTCTAAGCACACGAGCACATAAACACACATACTGAGCTACGTAAACAAGTCAAGTCGAAAGAAGAACTGCCACAAAATAAAACAGCGTTTTTAAGTCGAAAAAGCACTGAAAGCACTGAAAAAAACATTACCAACAAATGAAAAATGGTTCGCGTTATATGTATTTTAAAAAATATACGAAAAAAAAAAACTATAACATTGCCTCTAAAGTAATATGACCAGATATTTTTTGAGCAAAATCAGAGCTTTTACCTACTTTTTACTTTTAATGGCACAACAGCCTATGGAGGGCCTAGGCCGAGCTTTTCGCAACCACTCATGTTGTGCGTGTTATATTTGTACATGAATTGAAGGGACCTACAGTTTAATGCTGAATCCGAACGGCGAAGTGAAAAGCTTTTCATAGCAATTTTTACCCTTGTTGGTTTGCCATTGCCTGCCAAGAGGTGGTGCCGAGTAGAAAAAATATTTTTTCTACTTTTATTTGTTTTATTTTGCCTGTGCCAAGATTCGAACCCAGGACACTCTGCGCAGCAGTCCAACGCACGACCACTACGCCACAGCGACCACGAATCAGAGCTACATACGTAAAAAATGTCATTAAATTTTTCAGCCAAAAAGGCGGGTCTGTAGAAATTACAGCAGAAATATTATAGAAAAACTTTCGTCTCAAACTATTTTTTATTTACAAAGTTCGTATTATAAGAGTATATTAAACTCGCAACCAAGTATTATTGGACTCAATTTCTATTTAAGGTACAAACACAATGGATGCGGCAGTAACATTGCGGTATCTATCAACTTACTTAGAAAGGAGAGGACATAAATACTGTTACACACATTTAGTGTTATAACACTTAAATATCATGCATTCTTGGAAGACGAATTTAATGGCTGCGGCATTGCCGCTGTCGCTAAATTCAATCTATTTATATTTTTGCATGCGACAGGTAGAAATTATAAACCGTGTAATTATACAATTTGCTTGTTTATAATAATTTTCTTCGAAAACAAATATATTAATGAAGCGTTCTGTTAAATATTATTGTTTTTTTTTTATTCAGTATACATAAAATAGATAATCTGTGAAGATTGGAATTAGTCATTTTGGACACGATCTTGTTGTTATCATGCAATGACGCTGTCGCAGCCGTTGTATTTGTACCTTTAGTAGTAGTTTTTTGTGGTCATTTAAATGAGTTTTGTTGAGCTTTTTTTTAATAGTTGTTCACAATTATTCACAAAGTTCACTTTTTCATTGTTCAATAAAATCTTAATTTATGCCTAATATTCCGACAGTGGTGTTACCACATTTCATTTTATATATACTACTGTGGGCAAAAGTTAGTAAGACTTTGTTCATAATTTCAAATTTTTTTATTCATTCTTCCAAATCTATTTCGTCCCCTTCAAAGTAATCCCCCCCGGCCCAAATACACTTGTGCCAACGTTTTTTCCAATTCTCGAAACAGTTGTTAAAGTCAATTTCCGGAATAGCCTTCAATGCGCTTAGCGATTCATGTTTAATGTCTTCAATTGACTCAAAACGGTCAAACGGTCCACGAAGCGGTTTTTTGAGTTTAGAAAATAGCCAAAAGTCACACGGTGCTAAGTCAGGCGAATAGGGTGGTAGGGTGATTGCGGAACGATATCAGTCGAATTTTTGGCAAAATGGTTTCGTAAAACCAATGCAGTGATTTTGGAACCAATCGCGCATTCACTCTTCTTAGGCTAAAATGATGTTTTAAAATGGTTTTCACTGATCTTTCCGATATTCCAACGATGCCAGTAAGGTCTCTGACTGTTAATCGTCGATTCTCGAGCACCAATTCCTTGATTTTATTGACGTGTTGATCATCAGTTGATGTTGATGGCCGTCCTGGACGTGGTTCGTCGTCAACGCGTTCTCGACCATCTTTGAACAATTTGTACCAATCAAAAACACTTGCTCGCGACATACAATTATCACCGAAGGCCTTTTGCAACATTCTGAAGGTTTCGGCACCAGAAATTTGATTCCGCACACAAAATTTAATGGAACTTCTTTGTTGAATAATTTCACTCATTTTGAAAATCGCCGAATGCACTTTTTGTACTTCAGAACTTCAGAAAGACAAGCGTATACTAAACACTAATGATTATTTTGATGTGACATTTGGCACAGATGTCACCGACAGTCATACCAACCTTAAAAAAATAATATTTTGATGAATGGGTTTCCGTGCGAAAGTTAAATTAAAAAGTCTTACTACTTTTTGCCCACAGTAGTATGTATTTTCAATTATGTAAAATACGCGTATATATTGAAGAGACTTGTTAATAAAATTTAGCACACGAAATAATTATATAAAGTACATATGTATGTATCGTCTACCAAAATTGTTTTTCTTCACACTGACAGGAAATATCACGGTTACAATATGAGCCGGTAGTAATACACATACCCTTACGGTTTCAAATTCCAGACTATCCCACACATGCCAATGAAAATATCCAGAATTTTCTCCTCATCCCATTAGCCATTTTCCTGAGGAAAAATTTAAATTTCATTTCATTTTACAAAAGTGACTGTCATCCCGCTTAAACTCTGAACTTTGTCGTTTTAATTTTTCAAACGACCACAGAATTCGCTCAGACAGGCGGATTCTCATTGTTTTTGTATGTGTGTGCGAGTGTGTTTTTCTGGTAGTTTGTGTGAGAGTTACAGACCACATCAACGCTTAAGGCTTAAGTAGAAAATGTTTGGTTTGTTTCACCGCCATTGTGTGGTTTTCATTGGCAATCTCACAATGGAAATGGTTACTTCAAATGTGTACTGAAATGCCACTTGAAATACTACATACATACATATACGGGCAAATACCAAAAACATGATATTTTGAAAAGGCTGAGAAGTGCTCGTACGAGTATAATAAAATAAAATTTTGTCGAAAACTTTTCTTGTCTTTCAATTGGGTTGTTGTTTTTCACAGGCATAACGTAACGTAACTCTACGTTTTGTTTACGTTTGAAAGACGGAAGTTTAAATTCTCGTTATGCGCCATGACACTCAATGTACACGAACTATCTACATACACAAAGCACCATACTTCGTTGCTGCCATACTTTCGGCCATGTTTGTGGCATAACACAGGAAGCCAAATCAAGGTAGACAGTAACAACGGCAACAACAATAGCAATGTAACTGTTGGACTTTTAATGAAGACAAGCGGATTACTTACAACTCTTGCCTCACTGCGAACGGCAACTGTGTGATCCTGCGACTGTGGAGGACACAGAGAAACACGTTGCCATACCATTTTGTGTTGCTTAATTTATGAATAGTTGTAAGCCTTTTGCAGGTTTGTTGTAGCCAAAATTCATTAGGTGCGGCATTTGTTGTTTAACAGTTATTGTAGTAGTTTTATGGGTTTTGTGTGGTGTTTTGGTGTTTAGTCAGTAGGTAGTTATTTTTTTTCGGTAAATTTCGCGGCAGTTTTCTGCTGCTATAACTTCGCGCATAATAAATAGTTATTTTGTTTTGTCAGTAGTTGCGGTCTTTTTTGCCGTAAGCTCAAAGTTTAATGGTGAGTGTAAAAGTTTTTTTTACACAATTTACTCAATTAACTTACTGCAGGTAGTTAATTTTTTCTGTCAGAACAAAGGATAAAGTTTGCGTTTTCAAATACAGTTTTTATGGTGTATCAAAAAGATAAAAAGAAATACATACAAACAAAATAAAAAAAAATGTTAATTAGTTAGAGAAAATATTGCCTCAAAATTTTAATAGGCAATTTGTTTTGCGTAAGTAGAATTTAATAGAAATCTTCAATTTATATGTAATTTTATAACATTAAAGTTTGCTGAAACTTTTCCATGTCCATTGAGCTTTTGAGGTCTTTTTCAATAATTATTTTTGAAAACGTTATGATTGCCTTTTGAATCTGGAAACTTACATTCAGAAATTTCGTGTATGGTATTAACAGAGAAAATAACAACAATGTATGGTATATAGAACCGGCTGATCAGACGTTAGTTTCGGAGTCAGCTGTGGTTCCTCATCAGTGATCTTAGTGGTAAATCTTTGTATTTCAATAATCCATATAAGCTAGCCATATTAGAAAATGTAACCGAGATTACCACTGAATGGTATTATTGAAACAGGCATGTGCTATAAACTTATATTTTTTTTTTATTCTCTTTGCATATTTGTTTAAATTTTCTGTTGCATATTTCGTTTACTTGGCTGTTTCAGGGGAAATTTTCGGCAGCAAATACTTGCCAAAATTCCCAATATCCGATTTAACAATACCATACTATGATTGACTGATTCACTCACGGTGGCGTATTCTCTCAATTGTCGTAAATTCCCTTTTCATACAACATTTTACAATAGGCCCTGCATGGGTCACATGGCTGTTGCGCCATTAAAATGCGTGTATTAAAATAAAACCATCAGCAAAACAATTCGCACTTTCACATTTCGCAAGTACATTTCTAGAAAATAGAAAAGGGTTAACTGGGGACAATTTTTAAATAAATTCATCGTTTTGCAAACTTGTACCATAAAATAATCGTAAAAATATTCATGGGTTTCTGTGCGGATATATAAAACTCCGTTTTGCAAACGATGTAAAGTAGTCTCGGTTAGTCTAAAAATGTATCTATTTAAGTTTAACATGTATTTGAAATTCGTGGGTTAAGTTCTCCGGTTAATTAATCGGGTATTACTTTATGAATAGTGAAATAAAAATTCAAATCCATTATGCTAGGCAGTTAAAGGTAAAAAATTATCAACGCAGCCATATAAAGGAAGACGACAGTATCATGACCCAATCGGAGTGTGGTTGGATGAATAGATCTCCCCTTTAGCTGCCGCAATTACCACAAAAGCTTTAAGAATGTAAATGTATCTGATCGAAATATTATGTATCGAAAATCAATGTATTGGTGGTCCCTGTGGCGTAGTGGTAGTGCGTTGGACTGCTACGCAGAGTGTCCGGGGTTCGAATCTCGGCACAGGCAAAATCAAAGAAGGAGAAAAAAATAATTTTTCTACAAGGCACCTCCTCACCTCTTGGCAGGCAATGGCAAACCTACAAGAGTAAAACTTGCTATGAAAAGCTTTTCACTTCGCCGTTCGGATTCGGCATTAAACTGTAGGTCCCTTCCATTCATGTACAAATATAACACGCACAACATGAGTGAATGAGAAAAAGCTCGGCCTAGGCCCTCCATGGGCTGTTGTGCCATTAAAAGTAAAAAAGTAAATCAATGTATTAAAATAAGTATTAAACATCAAATAAATCTTTCTGTAAAACTAGTTACCATATAACTTGTAAATTAATTTTTCACTAGATTCCGACTAATAATATTGTACTGTGCAACTTCCAAATCTTGGCAAATGTTTTGGTGGCTGATCCTACTTAATTTGGGTCCAACTTAATTGTCATTCAACAATGGACCCTAAACTTCGCTTCGATTGACATATAAACACAATTATAAATAAAGCCAAAGGTGTCTTAGGTTTTATTAAGAGATGGTCAAAAGAATTTAACGATCCTTATATTACTAAAATGTTATATATTTCACTTGTCCAACCGATTTTAGAATATGCTTCGAATGTTTGGTGTCCGCGTTACAATTGTTACTAACGTGGAGTCTGTTCAAAAAAAGTTTCTTTTATTTGCTTTACGAAATTTGAACTGGAACCCCTTGACGAAGCTTCCTCCTTATAAAGATCGTTTAAAATTACTAAATTTGCCTTCACTTGAAAGCCGGAGAGTTATGTTGAATGTATGTTTTGTGTTTAAATTGTTGAATGGATGGACAGACTCTCCATATTTATTAAATAAGCTATGCATTGGTGTTCCTAGTCGCGTTTCTAGAAACCTCATACCTATCAAGTTAAGTCTCTGTAAAACAAATTATGCACTGTTTGATCCTGTGCGTTGTATGTGCAATGATTTCAATAATCCTTATGTGCTAATAGATTTTTGTAACCCCGTTAATACCCTTTAATAATCTTTGTTATCTCATTTAAATTAATACTAACTAATGTTCCACGCAGCTGTTGATAAGCCAAATCTGTAGCTGCTATTGACGTTTCCACCTGATTCGCGAAAAGCATCGCAGTCCGGACTGTGATTGTTTCGGTCACTGGTCCGTGCGCGCGCGATACGGATGCGCCCCACGGTCATATAGGGCGGGTGGAGGGTCCGCTGGGATTCGTTGAAAAAATAAAAATAAAAAAAAGTACCAACCGTTTTGTCAGATAAATTAGATTTTTCGAGATAACAGTATATTTCCCGTTGATGCCCTTACGCTATGTCATAATTGAATCCGATTTAGCATTGCGAATTGTGTATCGCATACGAAAACATCATGTCACACGAGTGTCCCCATTGGATATGATACGACTTGATGGACTTTAAATCATATGCGATTACTTCCCATTGCAACATTTTTATCTTTATATTTTTTATTCCACAAAATTTATCGCTTTTGTAATTCTGCAATCGGAGTTTAAATTTTAACTTACCATAGCTACGTCACTCAGAGATTGATATTTAGAGACACTATGTATATCCCCTATCAATATCGGTTCAACATAGATTCTTCTTTTCTTTTAATGCCACATCAGCCCATGAAGGGCCTAGGCCGAACTTTCGCATCCACTCATGTTTGTGCGTATTATATTTGTACATGAGTTGAAGGGACCTATAATTTTATGCCTAATCTTACTTACTTACTTACTTACTTAGCTGGCGCTACAACCGATGATCGGTCTTGGCCGCCTCCACAAAGCTTCGCCAGTCACTTCTGCTATGCGCGCGCTGGCGCCAGTTGATAAGGCCAAGTGCAGTCAGGTTGCCCTGCACCTGGTCTTTCCAACGGAGATTAGGACGTCCCCTTCTGCGTGATCCTCCACCGTGGTTCGAATAAAACACCCTTCTAGCCGGAGCGCTTTCTTCCATTCGCTCAACATGACCCAGCCAACGAAGCCGCTGGAGTTTTATGCGCTTGACTATGTCAGTGTCGGCGTACAGTTCATACAGCTCATCGTTCCATCTTATTCGATACACGTCGTCCACGCATACTGGACCGTAGATCTTACGGAGTATCTTCCTCTGGAACGCTCCTAACAGTCTCTCATCATTGATGGTCAATGTCCACGTCTCTGCGCCATACATTAGGACGGGAAGGATGAGGGACTTATAGAGCGTTATTTTCGTCGGTCGAGAGAGGGCTCTACTTCTCAATTGCCTACTGAGCCCGTAATAACACCTGTTGGCAAGAGTTAGTCTCCGCTTGATCTCAAGGCTGACATTATTGTTGGTGTTTATGCTGGATCCTAGATAAACGAAATCCTTGACGACTTCAAAAGTGTAGTTGTCAACAGTGACATTTTGTCCAAGACGCCGTGACTCTTTGTTTGTTGACACAAGGTATTTCGTTTTGTCCTCGTTCACCACTAGACCCACACGACGAGACTCCCTTTCCAGGTTGGAGAATGCTGCACTGACTGCTCGAGCGTTTTTGCCAATGATGTCAATATCATCAGCGTATGCTAGCAGCATGACACTCTTGTAGAAGATAGTGCCAGAGATGTCGATGTTCGCAGCTCGAACTATTTTCTCCAGCATAAGGTTAAAGAAGTTGCACGATAGGGAGTCACCTTGTCTGAAACCTCTTTTGGTGTCAAATGGTGCGGAGAGGTCTGTCCCAATTTTCACTGCGCTGGTGGTGTTGGTCAGTGTCATTTTGCAAAGACGAATGAGCTTTGCAGGGATACCAAAATCAGACATTGCGGCGTACAAGTGATCCCTAATTGTGCTGTCGAAGGCGGCTTTATAATCGACAAATAGATGATGGGTGTCGATCTGTTTTTCTCGGGTCTTTTCCAGGATTTGGCGTAGTGTGAATATCTGGTCGATGGTGGATTTACCAGGCCTGAAGCCACACTGATAAGGTCCAATCAGTTTGTTGACGATGGGCTTCAGTCTTTCGCACAGTACGCTCGATAGAACCTTATATGCAATATTAAGAAGGCTGATCCCACGGTAGTTGGCGCAGATCGTGGAATCACCCTTCTTATGGATTGGGCAGAGTACGCTGAGATTCCAATCACTTGGCATGCTTTCATCTGATCATATTCTGCATAGAAGCTCATGCATGCGTTTTTTGAGCTCTTCGCCTCCGGTCTTAAACAACTCAGCAGGCAGGCCATCTGCACCTGCAGCCTTATTGTTTTTCAGCCGAGCAATGGCTGTTAAGACCTCCTCATAGTCAGGCGGCGGTACTTCAACGCCGTCAGTGATTGGGGTTTCCGGAGTGGGTTCCGCAGTGGCGGGATTATTGCCGTCTTCGCCATTAAGCAGCTGCGAAAAGTGCTCCCTCCATAATCTCATTATGCCCTGGATATCTGTCACCAGATTTCCGTCTTCATCCTTGCAGGAAGAGGCCCCGGTCTTCAAACCGTTAGACAGGCGTCTTATTCTTTCAAAGAACTTTCGGACCTCGTTCCTGTCCCGCAACATTTCGATATCATTGAACTCGCGTCTTTCTTCATCTCTTTTCTTGCGCCTGAAAAGACGTTTCTCCTCCCTCCTCAACTTTCTGTATCGCTCCTTAGCAGATACGCTGCTCGCGTTGCAACTGACTGCAGGGTGGCTCTGTAGACTGCGTTTTTTGCTTCAGTAGCATCGCGACACTCTTGGTGGTACCACATATTTCTCCGTCGACGGTGGTAACCTAGCACCTCTTCGGCAGCCGTACGCATAGAGCGGGAAATGTGCGTCCACTGTGCGCATATATCATCAAGTTGAGGGGTGTTTTGCGAAAGGAGAAGTGCAAGTGGGTTGGCAAAGACTTTGGCTGTCTGTTGTGATTGCAGCTTTTCGACATCCAGCTTTCTCTTTGTACCTATCCGTACGCGATTTGCTACACATATACGTGTGCAGACCTTGGCTGCAACCAAGTAGTGGTCTGAGTCGATGTTTGGACCACGTATTGTGCGTACGTCTAGTACATTGGAAGCGTGCCTTCCGTCGATCACAACGTGATCAATTTGGTTTCGTGTGTTTTGATCAGGGGACAGCCAAGTGGCCTTATGGATATCCTTATGTTGGAATCTGGTGCTACTAACTGTCATGTTTCGTGCCGCGGCGAAGTCGATCAGTCTCATACCGTTATCGGTGGCTTCGTCGTGGAGACTGAATTTTCCGATCGTCGGACCAAAGAGACTCTCCTTGCCCACCTTGGCATTAAAGTCGCCTAACACGATTTTAACATGTTGGCGGGGGCAATGATCGTAAGCTTTGTCGAGGAGCTCGTAGAAGTCATCTTTGGTCGTTTCATCCTTCTCATCCGTCGGGGCATGGACACAAATTAGGCTGATGTTGAAGAATTTTGCCTTGATGCGGATAGTGGCTAGGCGCTCGTTCACCGCCGTGAACCTCGAGACTAGATGACGCAGTCTCTTCCCAACCACAAATCCAACACCAAATTCGTCTCGACGCATGACAGCTGTAGTAGATATCACAGCATGCTCTTTTGGAGCAACCCTGTCCCGTCCATCGCATTTCCTGTACAGCGGTGATGTCAGCTCTATATTTTTGGAGGACATCCACCAGCTGGATAGAGGCACCTTCCCTGTAGAGGGTTCGGACATTCCAGGTGCATATCCGTAAATCGTTGTCCTTTGGGCGTTTGCGGGAGTCGTCAACATTAGAGTTCATTATCCGAGGCTTGTTTGGAGGTTTCATTGGAGGGTATTTTAACGTGGTGGGTTCCAAGCCCGACGCACAACCATTCATTCAAGGCCATGGAGAAGCCCGCCGCACACATTAGTTAACTCACTGACGGTTGTCAGATCGCTATCCAGGGGACGCCACGAGGAGGCTGTGTGTCGACTTGAAACGTAGAAGCGCAAGGATCGACCATGGACGCACCTGCGACTGTCACGAACTTTACCTTGTGTCCTACGCCCCAGGCCCCCCCTTATGCCTAATCCGAACTACAAATTTAGGTTTGCCATTGCCTGCCAATAGGTGGTGTAGTGAGAAATTTAGTTTTTTCTAGTTTTTGATTTTGCCTGTGCCGAGATTTGATCCCCGAACACTCAGCGTAGCAGACCAATGCAATACCAACTATGCCACAGCGACCTCACATATATTCTCTGTTCGAAAATAGGAATACAATTTTTCCCGTAGAACTTTCAGCTGATTTAAATGGCACGCAATCAATACAGAGTTCACTCTTTTGGGCCCAATAGGTATAAGAATGCATTTATATAATTGAAATATTCCATTCGTCCCCACTTTCCCTTTCCTTTATAGATGTTTTATGCAAACTATGCGTTAAAAGTGCACGTCAATGCAAAAACGAAATCAACTGATGTTGTTGGCAAATTCGAACTGGCACAGATTTATGACAAACAACCAAACAGTAACTAGTAGCAGTAGAGACAATTTCAACTATGTATGTATGTACGGAGTATGTAGGTACCACACTACATTACATTGCTATTCAAGCGGAAATGAACAAAACTTCGTTTCAAGCTAAATACAGAACCAAACTAAGCAAAAAAGAAAAGAAAAAAACACAGGAGCGTTTGTTGATATTTCACAACTTGTTCATTTCAGCAATAAATTTACGATTTCCTTTCATTTCCCGCGATTTTTCTTGATTTCTCTGTACTGATTTCCCTCGGTTTTCTTCATTTCCATGAGTTTTACTGATTTGTGTACATGTTTAATTTCTGTTTTCCGCCACAAATTTCCTTGATTTATTTCCATCGCAGTGGTAAAGGTGGAAAATGTCGCTAAACCGCATATCAACATGTTTCGCAAAGGCAGCAGTTTCTGTACTGGTATTTTCTTCTCATGTTTTTTTTTTTCTGCAGCGCTAGTAAATTCGTTGCTAAATTGCGGAAACGGAAATTGAATTACACTTCACACAAACAATGATTTAAGTTGTTGTTTTTTATATCTTCATACTTCATAGCAAAGAAATATTCACACTGTCAAATGCCATATTTGCATTTTTGGCGTACGAGACGCGACAACACATGCATGGGAGTATGTACATACATATGTATGTGTGTATATGTATGTATCTATGTGTGTACATGTATGTTAGAATTTCTCTTATGGCGTCTTTCAACTCAAACATATGTGTTGCTCCTTTTCATCTTCTTCTCCATCTTCTCTCTCGATTTACTCTTTTCGTTGTTCTTGTTCCAGCTGGAATTATTGTTGCGTAGTCATCGCAGTCGTTTATCATATTTTGTCACAAATAAATATTCAAACAATCTTTAGCAAAATGCTGCCCAAAATGGTTTCAAGTGAATTCAATTTTCAGTTGCTTCCACATCCGTCCTCCACCAATATCATGTGTCTGTTCATTGTAAATAACTGTGGCATCTCATGGTTCGCTAATTTAGTATCATTCCTCGTATTCGATGGCGGTGTTGATATACGGATTTTATGCGTATTATGTATGATGAAATACTTAACCCATACACCCCCCACTCACCAAATGTACATATGTACTTATACATATGTACATATTTATGTATGAACATATATGCCCTATATGTTCCATTTTGAAATGTTGCAATGAGTGTGTGAATGTATACGATATGTTAATATAGAGTTTGGGTGCGACATACACAGATTGTAATTTTGTTAAGTGGTCATTCCTCATTTTAATGTTCATAATTTCATAATGGCCTTTTTTTCATTTTGGAAAAAACTTTTCCGTTTTTGTATTTTATTAAAAGCTTCAAATGTATGTTTTCACACAGTTTTTGCAATGCGTTTGGACAATGATGGCCTTTTGTTTGGAATGTGGGATAATGGCAGTGGTGGTGTTGATTTCAGCTTATCATTATAACTTAATTACATAGTTAAATCATCGATGAATTCTACCTTACATCAAATTTAATACTGGTTTCTAAATTTTCATCGAAATAGTATCACTAAATTCCTCAAATTTTATTGAGCTTAAATAAAGTTTGTGAATTTTGAAATAAATAAAATATATAGAATAACAAATTCAACCTAACCATATGCGGTGTATTTTATGTACAAGCGTAAAAGCATTTATGAAAGTAAAAAAAACAAAAAAAAAAAAAAAAATGCAAAACCACCACTGCCACCTTTTTCATGTGAGTGTAAATTAAAATGCTACATTAAGTCGGCGTCAACATGGTCACTGTCGTCTGCGTATTACTTTTATTTTAACTCGGCCAACACTAGGTAGGTTCACTGTATATTTAACAGTATCAATTTGCACATTCTCATAAACGTAAGAGTACATACCATATATGAATTTGAGATCACATCCATTCTTTTTCCTGCTGACTATTGTCAAAATTTTACGAGCCATAAAAATGTATGTAATTAATTGTTCTTTTTTAATACTGTACAAAGGTACTTACAAATTGAAAATTTCTGTCTTCAAATGGGTATAAAAATGGGAAAATAAAATTACATATGTTAAAATAATCGGAATATAGGGTGACCCAATAAGAGTGCACTATTTAAATTTTGTTCCATTTTATTTCTGTACAAGTGGCAGCTCGGAAATTTAACAGCTGTCGTCTACAATTGTTCTGATTATTAAAAATGGAGCTCTACACAAAGGAACAATGCGTTACTTACTTTCAATGGCACAACAGCCCATGGAGGGCCTAGGCCGAGCTTTTTCTCATTCACTCATGTTGTGCGTGTTATATTTGTACATGAATAGAAGGGACCTACAGTTTAATGCCGAATCCGAACGGCGAAGTGGAAAGCTTTTCATATCAATTTTTACTCTTGTAGGTTTGCCATTGCCTGCCAAGAGGTGGTGCCGTGTAGAAAAATTAATTTTTTTCTACTTTAATTTTAAAATTTTTTTTTTTTTTGCCTGTGCCGAGAATTGAACCCCGGAAACTCTGCGTAGCAGTCCAACGCATTACCACTACGCCACAGCGACCACAGCGAACAATGCTTTATCATTGTGATAATGACACCGCAAATGCAGTGACTGTGAATGGCATTCGTTACAGGAACATAATAACGGAGGTCTTATGGCCTCAACTGAACGGTATGGATATGGACAACATGAGGTTGCAGCAGGACGGCGTCACATGCCTCACTCAATTGATTTATTGAAGCAACGATTTCCAGACCGAACCATCTCCCGAACTTCCTATGTCAACTGGCCACCAACATCGTCAGATTTAACGCCGTGCGATTTCTTTCTTTGGGGTTTTGTGAAATTCCAGGTCTATGCGAATAAACCGCAAACAATTCCTGAACGCAAGGACGCGCGTCATTTGTGAGATATAGCCTCATCTTTCTCAAAATGTCATCGAAAATTTCATTCAAAGAACAACGATCTGTGATCAGAGCCGAGCGGCCATTTGCCAGATATTTTGTTCCATACTTAATCGGAACATGTTTACATTGCAATGCAATATAAATATCACCATTCGCTCAAAAATATGAGTTTTATTTTAAATTAAATCGCTCACTGTTATTGGGACTCCCTATATTTATGTAGAAGACTATTTCATATATGAAACCCTTCTGTCTTTGAAAAAGAAGGTTGGAGAAAGAACTGTTTTTTTGTTTGTCCTGGAAAGGGATCACAATTTTCAACGACAAATTGGATCGCCGTGCAATAATTCAAATGACTTTAATTTTTTTTATACCTATACCCCATATTTTTAGAAGTGGAAAATCAAAAATTTTTGTGGATTTAAATTCTATATATGTATAGACTATGTTAACATTATGAGCGAATAAAAGTGTGAAAATTATCAATCTGAATTACTTAGCTCATATTTTCTCCACTTGCGAGCCGCGACTCATGACCACAATTTACTGCTTTTCATGCTCATTTGGGAGTCGAGTGAGTAGGACTATGATTTTATGTTAAGTTTAAAACTCAGTCGTGGAGCTTAAGAGGCATTCTTTAAATCGCTTTTCAAAAAATGGGTATGTTTTCTCATGGAACTAAATGTTCTAAGCTAAGCGCTTATAATTGTAATTAAACTACCGGCATCACGACGAGCTCAAGTCCACCGTGGATTACGAGATGTAAAGCAGATATTTTGGCAAGATGCTGTGCTGTCACTCTCTTTGGTGTAGTTACAAGTCTCCGACTGTGAAATACTTCACAAATAAAATTCAAGGGACTTTAGATTCGAAGTTTGTCCACATGTAAATCTCTTTTTCAAGCGCACATCTTTTTCATATTTACACGTTTGATTCTGGTCAATGAAATAACGTTTCTCACCACCGTAACGTTTCTCAATGCAACGGGTGTCCTCGTAACGTTTTATTACAACACATTCGACAATTTCATAGTTTGTTTCTCCTTCCAAATGAAGAGGAATCACCGCTTTACCTTTAGCTAATATCTCTAATATTAAATTTAAAAAAATTGGCTTTGTCTTTGCCTGTCTAAGCACCTATGAGACAATTTTTATGTATATTTTGGGGATTCTTATTCTTTAAATTGTGGTACCCTAAACTAAGGGGACACTTCAATTTCCGTTTCCGCACCCGGTATCCTTAGTATTTCTGCCAACTTATATAGATGCTTAGACGATTTCTCGGATAAGAAATGCCTACTTCTTCATTCCTTTTATATTTTATCCTCTACAGAACAATTTGTCTTATATAGTTTCGCCGAACTGTGAGCTTGTTTGTTTCAATTATGTTTTGCTTTATGCTTATGTTGTTAAGATAACATAAAACGTTAAATTTTAAATTTATTGAGTTTTCTCTCCTCCAAGGAAGGAAAAGTTTTCAATTAAGAACATTTTTATAGTTGAAATTTGCAAATTTCTCTCGATAACAAACATGTCTGTCAATAAATATTGACACTATATCACCAAAAACAGGAGAAAGATGAAAATAAGCAACTAATGTGCCACCAAATTGTAACGAAAAGATACAACAAGAACAAAAAAAAAAAGGAGAGAAATGGAGAATGGAACTACTTCCGTTTTTCTTAGTGGTACAATCATAAAAAATAATATTATGCAAATTTTTATTATTTGATTATGCAAATATCTACGCCTGACGACCCTTGGCATAAGGACACACTAACTGCGCAAAGTTTTTCTTATTTCTTACTAGTATTTCGTTGCTCGTTCCTTTTACATTTCCTATTCAACAAATTCTGCCGTACAAATTTTGTGCTTTTTTTTGTGCGTTTTCCGCGTAAAGTCATTTCCGTTTTGCTTCTGTTTTCATTCATTTTTCCCCCTATAGCGAAATCTCTCGCATTTTTATGAATATTTACGAATGTTTTGGTTTGTTCTTATTCTTCTTCTGTTATGCGCTACTAATGTCTTCCTAAGCAGACGTTGTTGCTGTATGATTTGCAGCCGGAATTATCATATGTGAAAGGATATTTCGAATCTGTTTGTAACCCTTCGAGCGTATTTTTGCTTCCACGCTTGATTTCGCAAGCGATTTAAATCTTTTACGCAAAATATTGTAGAAATCATTCATGGTTGAAGTGTCAAGCTGTGGTTTTTGCAATGTAAATATGTACATATATTTGTATGTATGTATATATTCAATCGAATATCGTATGAATTACTCATATCTAACACAAACTTTAAAATTAAATTTTGTATATCATTGATTAAAGTTCGTTTCTGACTTTTTTCCTCCCAACTACAAATTAAGTACGCTGCTTTTTCCAACTCTTTCATCATTTTATCGCACCGCGACACGTATAAACTCTTTAAATTTTATGTCGCGCAGATATCAGTAGCATTTCTCAGAAGATAGCATTTTACATAGTATATGTAAGTAATATTTTATGAGAAAATGTAGTCAGTTTGAATAATTGCAGAAACGTGAATTGTATTACAAATATTTTATTAAGTATTTCTTAGCTTCGGTTTTTTTTTTGTTGGTAAGCATAATTACTCATAAGTTTCTTTGCAGAAGTGCACTGTAAGATTTCGTTATCGTTTTCTATTTTAATATTTACATATGTATGTAGGTATATAAGATTTGGGGAATTAGTCTTATATTAAGCAGTAAGTATACTTCTTCTATGGTATATGTTTAAGTATGCTCTAATATTGTGTTAAATATGTAATCTATTCCCGTTTCAGTTTAAAAAACCCAAAATTAATTGATTCATTTAGATTCTCTTAACTTTTTCAAGTAGTCAGGAACCTATAATATTTTACAACCATAGAAAAATCAATGGCTCTACTTTATCATATACCATATAACCAAGCTACTGTCGTGTGTATAATAGACCTTTAGGTCGCAGTACACGTCACCCATCAAATCAATCGTCATTTTGAGCCAAAGGAATATGTTACTTAAAGTATAAATTTCTGCCGAAAAAGAATATAATCCTAACCTATGTCAAGACGATATTATTTAAATCTCACATCTGTCAGACTTTTGTTCCACTCTGAAAACGTGGATGTTTTTTTTTATGAGTATTTAAATGTAAAGAAAGTAAAAAAAAAAAACAAAACTCTTCCAGATCTTTGTGAAATATGGAATCGCAGAGCATTTTTCGAAATCTCGGGATTCCGGGATTCACAAATTCTAATCCCGTAATCGCGGGGGATTTTTCTGAAACTCAAATTTTTATATATAGAACGAATTAAAAAAACAATAATAAAATTTTACAAATATTAATGTTGTACTATTTAAATCATAATCATAATTTTAAATAGAAAACCATATTAATTTAGTCTTTTATGTACAATGTAGTATAATACAAATATATGATAGCAATATTGTAAAAGCATAATAAGGCAGTAAGTAAAAACGTCGAGATATTTGCATTTGAAATTTCGAAAAAAATATATAAAAAATGCGAGTTTTGAAATCCCAAAAGAAATTCCAAAAAAATCACCAAACCAAAATCCGCAAATCTAAAATCTTACTTACTTAGCTGGCAAATCTAAAATCGCCAAATCCAAAAAACCAAAACTCAAAACCCACAAACATCAAATCCCCAAATCCAAACACTCTATTTTTTCTGTGAAATACGTTTAGATTATGTTTAAAATCGCCGCAATTTATTAGAAAATGAAATATTATGCGATATAAATCGCAAGTACTCATTTTTATTTGTTTCAAAATGGTTTAATATAATTTTTTTTAATATATCTAAGATATATTGCATTGGCATTGTTTATTTAATTGAAACGGTGATTTTGAGCTTGGGAATTTTTAATTTTGGGGATTTGGATTTTAGGGATTTTGGATCTGGGGATTATGAGTTTGTTGATTTTTCTTAAAGTTGGAGATTTTGGGTTTGGCGATTTTTGTTTAAGGGGGCATTTCGTGGATCCCCCATAAAACACGGCATGGGTGAAGGCAAACTTACGCAAGATTTGAAATTTATTGGGAAAACGATGAAATATCGGGCTGTTATTACATAAGTGGTATAACATATGGTACAAAACCCCCATTTTGGAAATCATCTGACTTATCATATTCTTATTTGGAGGAATCATTGGTGGGTATTTTAACGTGGTGGGTTCCAAGCCCGACGCACAACCATTCATTCAAGGCCATGGAGAAGCCCGCCGCACACATTAGTTAACTCACTGACGGTTGTCAGATCGCTATCCAGGAGACGCCACGAGGAGACTATGTGTCGACTTGAAACGTAGAATCGCAAGGATCGACCATGGACGCACCTGCGACTGTCACGAACTTTACCTTGTATCCTACGCCCCAGGCCCCCCTACACAGTTCGACACCCATCATCTATTTGTCGATTATAAAGCCGCCTTCGACAGTACGATTAGGGATCACTTGTACGCCGCAATGTCTGATTTTGGTATCCCTGCAAAGCTCATTCGTCTTTGCTAAATGACACTGACCAACACCACCAGCGCAGTGAAAATTGGGACAGACCTCTCCGCACCATTTGACACCAAAAGAGGTTTCAGACAAGGTGACTCCCTATCGTGCGACTTCTTTAACCTTATGCTGGAGAAAATAATACGAGCTGCGAACATCGACATCTCTGGCACTATCTTCTACAAGAGCTTCATACTGCTAGCATACGCTGATGATATTGACATCATTGGCAAAAACGCTCGAGCAGTCAGTGCAGCATTCTCCAACCTGGAAAGGGAGTCTCGTCGAGTGGGTCTAGTGGTGAACGATGACAAAATGAAATACCTTGTGTCAACAAACAAAGAGTCACGGCGTCTTGGATAAAATGTCACTGTTGACAACTACACTTTTGAAGTCTTCAAGGATTTCATTTATCTAGCATCCAGCATAAACACCAACAATAATGTCAGCCTTGAGATCAAGCGGAGACTAACTCTTGCCAACAGGTGTTACTACGGGCTCAGTAGGCAATTGAGAAGTAGAGCCCTCTCTCGACCGACGAAAATAACGCTCTATAAGTCCCTCATCTTCCCGTCCTAATGTGTGGCGCAGAGACGTGGACATTGACCATCAATGATAAGAGGCTGTTAGAAGCGTTCGAGAGGAAGATACTCCGTAAGATCTACGGTCCAGTATGCGTGGACGACGTGTATCGAATAAGATGGAACGATGAGCTGTATAAGCTGTACGTCGACACTGACATAATCAAGCGTATAAAAATCCAGAGGCTTCGCTGGCTGGGTCATGTTGAGCGAATGGAAGAAAGCGCTCCGGCTAGAAGGGTGTTTTATTCGAACCACGGTGGAGGAACACGCAGAAGGGGACGTCCTAATCTCCGTTGGAAAGACCAGGGGCAGGGCAACCTGACTGCACTTGGCTTTATCAACTGGCGCCAGCGCGCGCATAGCAGAAGTGACTGGCGAAGCTTTGTGGAGGCGGCCAAGACCGATCATCGGTTGTAGCGCCAGCTAAGTAAGTAAGTATCATATTCTTACAATAATTCACGTGCCGATATAATATTACATATATTCACGTGCCGATATAAAAGAAATTATTTTGTAATAGAACAAAAAATGTGTATTTATAAATAAATTAAATGCCAGCTTATTGTAATTTGTCGTCGCTGTGGCGTAGTGATAATGCACCACCTCTTGGCAGGCAATGGCAAACCTACAAGAGTACAAATTGCATATTAAAAGCTTTTCACTTCGCCGTTCGGATTCGGCATTAAACTGTAGGTCCCTTCCATTCATATACAAATATAACACGCACAACATGAGTGGATGCGAAAAGCTCGGCCTAGGCCCTCCATGGGCTGTTGTGCCATTAAAAGTAAAGTAAGTAAGTTATTCTAATTTTGCTAGTTAAAAAGAAATAAAGAAAACAAATTTATTTAATTTTCGCCAAAAATCTTTGTTTAAAAAGATTTTTACTTCGACTTTACAATTTTTTTATTTTGACAAATTCAAGTATAATTTTGTCAAATGAAACCCAATTACAATGTGTAGAAATTCATAATTGCATTAGGAACGAATAAAAATTAAGTGTAAAAAGCTTCTAATTTCATGCTAAAAAATACATAGAAGCAAATCCCGTAATCCCGGAGAACCAATCTCCCGGGATTCCAGGATTCTAGATACCGGGATGCCACCATTTAGTGCCAATGTATCCCCACTTACATATATAGTTGCGAACAAGTGTTTGTTGCTATGTGAATTTATTCTCCAACATAATCACTCTGACCAACAATGAGAACATTTCAGTGGCAAAAAAAAAACCTAAACTTCATAAATATTTGTGGAAGAAAAAACGCATCATTCATCACAAGTAAAGATGAAATGAATTGGCATACGACCAAATAATCACGAATAAATTTAACCAACCAACAATGAACAATAATGCTTAAGGCAAATATAAATTTGTAATAGCAAAGAAAGTGGCTGTCAGGTTGTCCAGAGGAAGCCAACAAAAAAGGACTACACTGCCAGCGACCGAATCTCATCAATCAAATAAAACATGACATAAATCATGAAAAAGTTAAACTGAAATCTTGTAGCTTATATTTGCAACCAAGCGAATACATACCATACTATGTAATACACACGTGGTTACTTACATACGAGTATGGGTGAAAGTGTCGTTGAGTGACCACACAAAAGGCGTTTTAAGCGGAAACGGGAATAATCTAGACAGTCAATAAGAGTGATTGAAGGGAACGAAAGAAAATCAAAAGTGTATAAATCTAAAAAAGCTTTCCCTCTTGTGCACACTAAAAAATATTAAGAAAGCAAATTCATTGCGGCCAAAAAGCAACATGTTCTCTTATGCAAATATCTTTCTTATGTGAAAGTAAATTCTCTAAAGATCCCTACACTTTACAACTACACCTACATAGCCCCTTCTCCTTGCTATTCACCAGGAGTAAAATATTACACGTTCCCAAGTACACTTATTTCGAAAAAAAAACAACAACACACGCGACGCCATTGCTACCAGAAAGCATGTATACATATAAATATGAACTCACATAAGTACATGTGTGTGTATGTACATACGCAAATATAAAACGATAACACCAAAAATAACAACAGAAATAATAATAATAATAGTAACAGCAATAATAACAACAACAACAACAAAAAAATGTATACAAATTCAGTCTGTTTATTTACGTCGCATCGTATGTGCTTTACATATGTGCACGCCAAGAGATCGTCCATACGGATTGCCACACATCACACATGTTGTTGCGAATACACACGTATGTTGCCTGCAAGCGATATATCGCAATCACAGAAGCAGCAGCAGCAGCATATAGCACAAAAGAGGAGACACTGGCAGAAGAACCGAGAATACAACCCAATCCAAACCAGCCCAAACCAGCCCAACCCCACCCATCCCTACCCTGTCTGTCCGCCCATCCGTTCGTTTGTTCATTTGTTTGTCCACTCATTTATTCTAAAAACATGTAGAAACAATTTTCTCCATTTTCGTAACTCCCGAAAAATATCCTTCTTCTCTTTTCTTACTGATGTGCATATGGACACCTCAGCGCCATTTTTCTTTCATGCCCCCCATGCCCCACAAAATAACAATGTAAAAAGCACATATGCACAACTTTACTACAGGAATGGGACTCTATACGATTTCACTCCCCCAATCAATTTCCTTTTCTATTGTCAGTTGCTCTTTTATATACGACTATGTCTAGTATATGCCGCAAAATGTAGACCGCTGCATACTGCATGATACTTGAATTGAGGGTGGGGATTCTCTCATGCCCATAAACAGTGCGTATACGCCTCCATTTTGAATTTTCTATTGGATCACATCGCACGTGATATGCAATTTCGACTCCGCCTTCCCTTTTTGGAGCATTTCACCAATTTACGTGTTTTTTTCACTCTTTTTACTCTACTTGGCGCATGCGTTATTATAAGGAAATTGGAATTTTCGATTTCGAAATGCACGCACATTTTCTCTCGGTCAAGTGAGCATTTATTGAAATGTGAAATTTTTAGTATAAATATTTTATGAAAGTAGAAAATATCACGGTCGAAATTTATATACCCATAGGTGTGTGTATTTTTGCAAACGGTTTGATATTGATCGAAGTCACATCTGAATTTTATCAAATGTGGAATTAGTACATGAGTAATGGAATGCATAAAATACAAAATCTTAATGGAAAATAAATATTGTTTGTGATTACCGTAACTTAATTGGCGTTTTAGACTTTGGAGCACGATGCACGTTGAATCGGATATTTCAATTAGAATAGCTACCATAAAGCAATCTTCCACTGTGCCAATAAATAGCATTTCCGATATTTCTCTGTAGTCCCGTGATTCATTCCGGAATTGGACGAAAAATTAATAAAAAATTACGTTATGTTTTAATATTTTTGTTAAAATTTAATATGTATGAAAATGTGTATTTATTGTTGAAGGAAATAAGGACAAAACAAAAAAGTTAACCCTCGAATTATGTAAAACGCATCTCTCCGTTGCTTGTGAAAAGAGTCACCGCGATTTGAGTTGTACGTAATTCGGGGGTAAATGCTAATAAATTTTTTGACTGATATTAAGTGTATAACTTGAAAATGAGGGATTCACAATTGATGACGCAACTTGTACTAAATCCCATCTGCTAATACTGTAACTACTTTTATGTTTTATCTACGTCATGTAACTTTTGTTTCTAACTATGTATCAATTAGCCAAAGTGTAAACAACAGAACCTTTTTGGGCTACAAACATGTCAGCATATGTGCCAAATAAATAGCTTTTGCGGGTAGTTTTCCTTGTCTTCTTTAATTCGAAAAAAGGGGGTACTGAAAGTCATCGATTGCTATTGCCGTCGATTCCATCGATTAAAATATGGGAATTCTGGTTTCAAAGTGCAGATTTTGACACGGAAGACAAGAACCACCCTGGCCAAGTGGAAAAGTTCGGAAATGAAGAATTGGAGATGTTACTCGACGAATATTCATGCCAAACGCAAGAGAAAATTGCAATAACATTGGGAGTTACTGAAGCACCGATTTCCCAGCACCTCATTGGAGTCCATTCAAAGGAAAAAAATTGGGTGTCATTCGACTTGAAACTGAAAGTCGTCAAAAGACGATTTTGTATGCCTGAAATGCTACTCCAGCGCTATAAAAATAAGTCGTTCTTGCATCGAAAAATGGATTCATTACGACAACCCGAAGAACAATAATTTGTATGTGAAGCTCGGCCAACCAGGAACATCAATGCCGAACCAGAATATTCATGGCGCCAAGGTAATGCTCTGTATTTGGTGGGATCAGAAGGGTGTTATCTCATATGAGCTGATAAAACCTGGTGAAACTATTATGGGAGAGCTGAATAGAATACAATTGATTCGTTTGAAGAGAGCAATGACCGAAATGGTCGCTGTGGCGTAGTGGTAGTGCGTTGGACTGCTACGCAGGGTGTCCGGGGTTCGAATCTCGGAACAGGCAAAATCAAAAAGTAGAAAAAATAATTTTTCTACACGGCACCACCGCTTGGCAGGAAATGGCAAAAATACAAGAGTAAAAATTGCTATGAAAAGCTTTGCACTTCGCCGTTCGGATTCGGCATTAAACTGTTGGTCCCTTCCATTCATGTACATATATAACACACGCAACATGAGTGGATGCGAAAAGTTCGGCCTAGGCCCTCCATGGGCTGTTGTGCCATTAAAAGTAAAGTAATGACCGAAAAACGACTTGAATGTGCGACCAGGCACGAGACGGTAATTTTCCAACATGTGGCCGCCCATGTTGCTAGACCGGTCAAAAATTATTTGGAAAATAGTGGATGGGAACTTTTGGCTCACTCGCCGTATTCACCAGACCTTGCTCCGTCTCACTATGACTTATTAAGATCGATGCAGAAAACCCTTACCGGAAAACGTTTTACTTCAGTTGAAAGTACAACACCAAAAATTGTATTGATTAGTTCATAGCCTGAAAAGGTGGACTGTTTTTTTTTTTGGCAACGAATCCATAAATTGTCTGAAAGATGCAACAAGCGATAACTTCCGATGCACTCTTTTCAAGTTATACACCCAATATTTTAATTGATAATACAAAATCAAAGAAAATCCTTCAGTAAAGAAAAACTGATAAATATATACAAAATTATAAAGGAAATTAAGATTTCGACTCACCTAGAAAACAATCAGTTTTATTTTACAGATTTATAGAATATTTTTTTAATTAATTTAATAGGAAAAAGAGATAAATACAAAATACAAAAAATGTCAAATAAATCCCAGTCCAACAATATTATTTTTTTGCCCTAATATTAATTTTATTAATCAATAATTATAAGCCGTCTGACGTTTTGGACTTCGGAATCGTGCGCATAAAATCTATAAAATTACTGTCAAACTCACGAAGAACTACCATATGTTGAATTCAAGATTTATACTTAAACTTTTCCAGGGCAATGTACCATAAATAGTCTTTTAATCAAACTGAAAAAAATAATAAAAAGAAAGGTCTGAAAATATTGTTTTAAATTTTGATTTTCTTAATTTTGGAAAATTACCAAGATCTGTTAAAAAAAAATGGTTGGTCGTGTTTTAAACATCACAATATAAGATAATTTTGGTTTGATTAGATTAATCTGAATATCATTTCTTGGAATCTTATTTTTTACACTCATCCTAAATGTGTACGTTTCATTCGAATCATTTCAAATTATTTTTCGATCTCATTTCTCATTTAAATGATATAATATATTATTATATACATAGATTTAGGGTGAGTCATATTTTTGTTAACAATACATATAAACTCTAATAAGTAAACAAAATATACATAAATGATTGATTTTTAAACTTAACTAGAAATGTAGAAATATAATTAATATTCTATATCTTGTATGGTGACCGATTATCGGTCGTCGCGATAAAAATTCGCCAGTCGCCTCTGTTATGCCCGCGCTGGGCTGGCACCAGTTGGTAAAGCCAAGTGCGGACTGATCTTCCTATACCTGGTCTTTCCACCGGAAATTTTGCCAATACTTTATTATATCACTACATAATTATATATAATTATAAATTTAAAATTGGACCATAGATCTTCCTCTCGAACGCTCCTAACAGCCTCTCATCATTGGTGGTCAATGTCCACGTATCTGGAAGGATGAGGGACTTACTTACTTTTAATGGCACAACAGCCCATGGAGGGCCTAGGCCGAAATTTTCTCATTCACTCATGTTGTGCGTGTTATATTTGTAAATGAATGGAAGAGACCTACAGTTTAATGCCGAAGCTTTTCATAGCAGTCCAACGCATTACCACTACGCCACAGCGACCACTGATGCGGGACTTATAGAACGTTATTCTCGTCGGTCGAGAGAGGGCTCTACTTCTCAATTGCCTACTGAGCCCGTAGTAACACCTGTTGGCAAGAGTTAGTCTCCGCTTGATCTCAAGGCTGACATTATTGTTGGTGTTTATGCTGGATGCTAGATAAACGAAATCCTTGACGACTTCAAAAGTGTAGTTGTCAACAGTGACATTTTATCCAAGACGCCGTGACTCTTTGTTTGTTGACACAAGGTATTTCATTTTGTCATCGTTCACCACTAGACCCACTCGACGAGACTCCCTTTCCAGGTTGGAGAATGCTGCACTGACTGCTCGAGCGTTTTTGCCAATGATGTCAATATCATCAGCGTATGCTAGCAGTATGAAGCTCTTGTAGAAGATAGTGCCAGAGATGTCGATGTTCGCAGCTCGTATTATTTTCTCCAGCATAAGGTTAAAGAAGTCGCACGGTAGGGAGTCACCTTGTCTGAAACCTCTTTTGCTATCAAATGGCGCGGAGAGGTCTGTCCCAATTTTCACTGCGCTGATGGTGACTCTATCAGTGTCATTTTGCAAAGAGGAATGAGCGTTGCATGGCTACCAAAATCAGACATTGCGGCTACAAGTTATCCCTAATCGTGCTGTCGAATGCGGCATTATAATCGACGAATAGATGATGGGTGTCGATCTGTTCTTCTCGAGTCTTTTACCGGATTTGACGTAATGTGAATATTTGGAGTGGATGGTGGATTTACCAGGTCTGAATCCACATTAGTAAAGTCCAATTAGTTTGTTGACGATGGGCTTCAGTCGTTCATGCCTTATATGTGATATTGTCTACAGCTTATCCCACTGTGGTTGGTGCAGATCGTGGAATAACCTTTCTTATGGATTGTGCAGAGTACGCTGAGGTTCCAATCACTTTGCATGCTGTCATCCGACCATATTCAGCTTAGAAGCTCGTGCATGCGCTTTGTGAGCTCTTCGCCTCCAGTCAGAAGGCAGGCCATCTGCACCTGCAGTCGGGCGGCGGTACTTCAACGCCTTCAGTGATTGGGATTTCCGGACTAAATTACCCAGTGGCGGGATTATTGCCATCATTGTCATTAAGCAGCTGTGAGAAGTGCTCCATAATCTCTTAATACCCTGGACATTTGTCATCAGATTTCCGTCTTCGTCCTTGCAGGAAGAGGCCCCGGTCTTCAAACCGTTAGACAGGCGTCTTATTCTTTCAAAGAACTTTCGGACCTCGTTTTTGTTCCCGTAACATTTCGGTATCATTGAACTCACGTCTTTCTACTTTTATTTTTTTGCGCTTGAATAGACGTTTCTCATCCGTCCTCAACTATCTCTATCACTCCTTAGCAGCTCGCGTTGTAATTGACTGCAGGGTAGCTATATATACTGCGTTTTTCACTTCAGTAACATCAGGACACTCTTGGTCGTACCCCATATTTCTCCGTCGACGGTGGTAACCTAGCACCTCTTCGGCAACCGTACGCATAGAGCGGGAAATTTGCGTCCACTGCGCGCATATATCTTCAAGTTGGGTGTTTTGCGATAGGAGGAGTGCGAGTTGATTGGTGAAGATTTCGGCTGTCTGTTGTGATTGTAGCTTGTCGACATCCAACTTTGCCTTTGTATCTATCCGTACGCGATTTGCTACACATATACGTGTGCAGACCTTGGCTGCAACCAAGTAGTGGTCTGAGTCGATGTTTGCATCACGTATTGTGCGTACGTCTAGTACATTGGAAACGTGCCTTCCGTGGATCACAACGTGATCAATTTGGTTTCGTGTGTTTTGATCAGGCGACAGCCAAATGGCCTTATGAATATGAATGTCATGTCCCCTGCTGCTGCGATGTCGATCAATCGAGGACCTCGTAGAAGCCATCTTTGGTCGTTTCATCCTTCTCATCCATTGGGGCATGGACACAAATTAGGCTGATGTTGAAGAATTTTGACTTGATGCGGATAGTGGCTAGGTGCTCGTTCACGGGCGTGAACTAGGCTAAATAGTCTCTTTCCAACCACAAATCCAAGAACAAATTCGATATCACAGGATCCTCTTTTGCAGCAACACTGTCCTGTCCATCGCATTTCCTATATAGCTGTGATGTCAGCTCGATATCTCTCCAGGACATCTTCCAGCTGGATAGAGGCACATTCCCTGTAGAGGGTTCGGACATTCCAGGTGCATATCCATAAATCATTGTCCGTTGGATGTTTGCAGGGGTCGTCAACATAAAGGAGTCTTCTTATCCGAAGCTTTTCATGAGAATTCATTGGGAGATACTTTTAAGGTCGTGGGTTCCAAGCCCGACCCACAACCGTTCAAACCCGTCGCACACATTAGATCACTATCATCCCAATAAAGTCATATAAAAATATGAAGAAGTATTGGTAATTTTTACAGGTTTCCAAATTTTCATTTGCAGTAAAAACATTAGCCGTATTCACCATCTGATGTATTTGCAGTATTTTTCTATAAAATTTCAATTATTACTACGAATTTTGAACGCTGTTATTGTGAATTTTTGTATTTGTGATATTTGTTGTATGTATTATTTACCAGCGGAAGAACTTAAAAACTTACAATGTAACCAGAATTGTCCTCCATGATTATCATATGTTTATTGGCAATGAATTTGAAGTGCTGCCATGTCAAAAACACTTAAATCCACATAATTTTATTAAATATTTTTTTAACTAAAACTATTTCAATTATTTTCTTGCCAAAGATATATGAAAAAATATGTCAAGATTAATTGATTTTAAAGAAGTACACCGAGCTATTTCCCAATATATAAAATTTAAATTATATTGAATCATTATGTAAATTTTTGTGTCAACTGATTGGCAAATACATATACAAAAGTTATATTTGTAATATTTGTAATATTTAAGAATCGCATTTGTTTTGTTTTTATAAACATATCAAAATTACTACAAATATACAAGATAATTTTAACATAACATAGACAAGATAATTTACTCCAGATCGTGAATACCGCCATTATGTATGTACTATATATTTTCTTTTCTTTCTTTCTTTCAATGACACAACAGACCATGGAGGACCTAGGCCGAGCTTTTTGAATCCATTCATGTTACCCATCTTATATTTATGCAGAATGGAAGGACTGGAGGTCCCGAATTCGAAGAGCAAAGTGAAAAGCTTTCCTTAGGCAATTTTTACTGTTGAAGGTTCGACATTTTTTTTAACTTTTTGATTTTGCCTGTATCGTGATTGGAATCACGGCCACGGGAACCCATATTATGTATACTATATCAGTTCTTTATAATTCGAAAATGCTGGTTTCAATGGCGTTGTCAGTTTTTTCTGTCACATAAAAGTAGCTGAATCACTCATTGATGCGACAATAGTTTTTCCCTAATCAGCTTCTCAATTTTAATTAGGTTGAGAAAAAACCTGTTAATATTGTATACTTTTTTATTTAAAACACTTTTTATTGAATCTTCCTATATTTTTATAGCCAGCAAAAATACATATAAGTTTTACCTATAAATGTAACGTAGTCAGATAATATTCGTTAACCAAAGGAATGAAAGTGTTCGATTTAAACATATTCATCTTTAACCTACTTTGAAAAAATGTGAATAAATTTCGAATGAAAATGTGTATATTGCATTTAAAATTAACTACTCAACATTTTAAGTATAGCAACGATAAATCACAATTTTTTACTCCCACCCACCCACTCAAATTTTATCTGTAGCACTACTTGGCGACACAGCTGTATTTTTGCATTACAAAGAGATTCTTTGAAAACCCATCACCACTGGTGACATAAGCCGATTTAAGATTCCAATGCTTGTCCACCTGAGTGCACAATACACTATCTGCTCGTCGAGAGAGATGGACAGACACTTCAGACTGTGAAGCAGTGAAAATTTATTGCACACACACGCAAAGTGGGTTGGTCATTAACACTACCAGAGCAAGGTGGAAATTGTTTGAGTTTTTGCCACTGCTGCTACTGCTACTCGCATTTTTACTTAAAATATTTTCATTGCATTTCAGCAGATTTTATTCGAAAACGCAAATACATACATACCATTCATATTTATCACGAGGGGTGAATGGCGAATATCATTTTGTCACACAAATGCGATTACCAGCGTTTGCCTATTTGTCGTTTATGATGTTGAAGTTGGTAACCACAACAACAACCCTGCAACAATGTTGATACTGAATGGTAATCGGTTGCACACGCATCCGCACACAAACACGTTGATACACAGAAACAATTCGAAAGGTTTTCCGGGTATGCAAAGACAAAAACAAAAACAGAAAGCAAACAAAAAGGGTCAAAAGTGGCATATAAATTCGACTTTGTGTAATTGCTGAATTTATTGTTCCTTTTTTGGCACTGACGTCGTTGTCAACGCAAACATAAGTAGATAAACTTGGTGTGATTTAAATGGGTCGCTCGATTTAGGTTTGGGTCTATTGTTTTCACATAATTGTTCCAATTGCGACACTATTGGCTGAGAGCTTACACACATTTTTAAGCTTTGAATAATGTTTTTTTTTATCTCTCTTTCTCAGCTGATAGGAAATTTGAACTTTTGTGATATTGCGAAGTTTTTTCAATGATTTTCAAGATGTTATTAAAAAGCTAATAAAGAAAAAGCAAGCTTAAAAGTTATAAATTCTCTTCTCTTTACTGTCCAGCGATATCCTCAATGGTAACAATGGCAAACTTTATTGTTCATTTGTTCACACTTGTGATGATTTCACACACATTTGACATGTGACACGATATTGTGGCGCTACCAACTGACAAGTGTTTGCAATACTACACGCACACATACATACATACAGACATACAACAATGGCGACAACAATAATTGCTAAAAAACGTAATCTGCGTAAAATCCTACGATTCAATTTTACGCATTTGTGGTCGCGTGAGGTGTTAACATGATTTTGAAGTACACATTCAACACATGCAACATTTTCTGGCAAGAGAAATGTGACAAGTGCATCTGATGCGCTCGATGTTGTTTCTTTTTATTTTTTTAAATTCCTCTTTATCACTTTTGTCCATTTCGTTGATATCCGATTAAAAATTAAGTAAAATATGAAAATAATAATTTTCTGAGGATAAAGCCGGTTTACTGCAAATTCGCTAAAGGGTGTACGAAAAGTAAGCAAAAGCATACATTTTATTTGGCTGCAACTATGTCTTGTATGTTTGTAGGTAGATTTGATACATTCTTATTCCAAAATCTAATGGAAAAAAATGAACATAAAAATATTAAATAACTTCGTGAGCGTAAAAACCAACTTTGTTATCTTTTACTACCGCAAGTGCTTCAGTACCTACTTAATACTTAGTTACAACATTTTTTTAGCAAAACTATAAATTTGTGCACTTTTTACTGCTTTTTTATGAAACTCAAGTAGTTCTACTAAAACAACCAAACAACAACAAATAGTAGCATAGTAAATTTAAAATGTAGTCAGATTGCATAAACATCATTGACTCGTACATTTCCAACTAAAATATAAGAATTTATTATATCAATGCAGCACAATCTCAATTACTTTTGAAAGAAACTCCAATATTATTTGGATATTTGCTACAATATTCCTCATTTAATGCGCTTATACCCGAAAATATAAACAGATTAATTTTTAATGATACCACCACATTATTTTCGAATTTATGAATACATTCACACATAATATTGAAAAAGTGAGTGTGTTGGTCACACGTATGAATATAAGTATGTTAGTAGTAATATATGAGAAATATGTTGGCATTCAATTTTAAAAAGTAAAACTTAATGAACATAAGCTCATCAGATGAAAATCTCAACTCTCATGAGATTTTCTTTTCAAAATGCCCAGTAAATCCATGCGTGAATTTTGGTGGACCATTGATGCTGGATCAGGCAGCTTTGATCACAATATGATGAAATTAGTAGAAATGTTATTCATTTTGACACCAAGCAACAATTTATTCATTCAGTATTTATGTAAGTAGTAGTATGGTAAAAATATGATAATGATAACAAACTGTGACACTTGCATTTGTATCGCAACAACACACACAGCAACACAATAAGAACATAAACAAATCTATTAGCACACTCATCTCTGTATCCACTAAGTTGCTATAAAATTCTTTATACTTTGTACTGTACGTATGTAAGAATGTATGGCGGAAACACGTGCAGCCCATTAATTTAATTCTTTACCCAAACCAAAGTCATCAGTAGTGGTTTTTATGTATCCCTATACTTTATCATTGAAAACAAAACGCGCTTTTGCCATTTTCTCAGTGGAATGAATTTTGTTTTTTTTTTCCTGTTTAGCCTTTTTGGTTAAGGACACGTGCCTATCTCGTACGCATTTCCAGACAAATCAAATGTTTTTATTATTGTGTGAGCGGAATTGTTATTCATATTATTGTTATAATCGCATAAGGGCAAACGTTTGCGGGGGACAAATTACTGTGGTACCGGAAATCCGTTTCGTATGTCTTTATCTTTTAACTTAAACTTTTGTTTAATAGAAATGTCATAATAAGTGCATAGAAAGTGAAAGATTATACCTTGGAGATTTTATAGTGGCAGTCTGAAGAAGTATTAAAACTATGAAGGGGAATGGAGCCGATCCACTCATTTTTAAACTCAAATTTCTGTCTGTGATTATAATTATATAAAGTTCGAAAAGTTTTTTTTTAACTTTGAGTTACGAAAATAAGAGTCTGGAACATTTGCATATTGAAAAAATTGTCTAGATTTAAGAAATATTTTTAAGTTACCCGATAAGAGTTATGGACAACCTTTACTTTTTTGAGTTACTCATAACTTTTATTTTACAACTTATTTTTGTTTAGTTGCTAACTTTATATATGTATCTATATACATATTTTTAAGTTACCCGATAAGAGTTATGGACAACTTTTATTTTTTAACGTTGCCCATAGCTTTTATTTCACAACTTATATTTTTAAACAACTTATGTTTTTTCAGTTTCCCACTTTATATAAGTAGATGCAAAATGATCGACTTGGAAACTTATTGGGCTGTAGGAGGGGTTAAGTAGTTCCAGCCTAATCCTAGGTAAAAGAGCTGCATTCTAGCGGCGCATTTCACTGCTACCTGCCCACCCTATTGAGTAACTGTGGGCTTATCGAATTAATAGAATATTAGGGGGTAGTTTTATTTCCCCTACACTCTAATATAGCCAAAACATTAATAAATAACTTGTCTGAATATTAAAATTCAAAAAACTGCTTGTTGTAACTTTTTTGAGCGTTTGAAATCCGTAATCAAATTTGCACTTACATATTAGTATGCGGCATAAAACGAAAACTAGGCCATAACTCGAATCCTCTGTAATATTGGATTCACAGTGTATGAGATATTCTAACCAGAAAAAGAAGGAAAACTGCAAAAAGTACGGAGTGCGAAGGAAATAAAGCTCTTTAATGTGAGGTAACCCTTTTTGACCCTGGTGTCAATTTGAAATCCATAGAAGTAGGACGAATATTAAAATTTCTATCAATAGTTGCGGTTATGGAAGCACTGTAGGTTCATGTAAGCGTACAAGTGAGATTGAATGCAGAAATCAAAATTTCATGTTCAAAGCTTAAAAAAAGTAAATTGCTTTCAAATCAATTTTAAACATCCAAACATTTCTAAAGAAATTATAGAGAATTTAAACTGTTGTGCATTTTATATGATTTCTAACTTTATCTTAACAGCACTTATTTATATATATTTATAATATTTTAATTAAGAAACTGAAAAGGCAAACTTTGTTTTTAAGAAATAATGAAAATTCTTTGTATTTCCTAATGACACACGTAACTAGTAAATATGTATGTATGTACATACATACATACGTACACCTGAAATGGAAAATTTAACCTTAATACATTTGTCGTTTTCTTACGACAAACTAATGACGTAAACGGAAACATTAAAATTTCCTAATTTAGTAAAATGACATTTCCATTGTGATAAGAAGAACAAAAGCCACTAATGATACCTTTTTAAGAAAAATGTTAGTTAGGCTTTTTTCTGTCAGTTAAGAAATTTCAAATCATTAATTTCTTAAATTGATCTTGATAAAAACACAATGATAATTGAATTTTGATGCAAAGAAAAAATATTAATCATAAAAAAAAGTATGGAAGTATATTACATTATTAGGCCATTCCACGGAGATGGATGCGTACTTTATAGCATAATGGTTCTTTAAGAAATATACTTATACTGGCTGCTTACCAGGGTAGATCAATGAGTACCCGTGTGTGAAGGCAGGTGGCGTTGCTGAGGGAAGTTGGCATTACCGTCGTATACTGCCACTACCGTCGTATACTGTCACACGACACCACACTAAATTGAATCAAATTGATTCATATGTTAGTTTTTATTTGGTAGCCATTAGTATCAGTGCTCGCTGTGGCATAGTGGTAGTGCGTTGAACTGCTACGCAGAGTGTCCGGGGTTCGAATCTCAGCACAGGCAAAATCAAAAAGTAGAAAAAATAATTTTTCTACACGGCACCACCTCTTGGCAGGCAATGGCAAACCTACAAGAGTAAAAATTGCTATGAAAAGCTTTTCACTTCGCCATTCGGATTCGGCATTAAACTGCAGGTCCCTTCCATTCATGTAAGAGCGAAAAGCTCTGCCTAGGCCATCCATGGGCTGTTGAGCCATTGTGCCAAAAGTAAAGTAAGTAAAGCCATTAGTATCACACGTGTTTTTCGTGATAAAATGGAAAAAAACAATATCGATCCGTAATTCGTTTTTATTTTTGGATGGAAAAACATGCGAAGAAATAAAAGCGAAGTTGGATGCTGTCTATGGGAACCCTTCACACCATCTAAGACAACCGTAAGATATTGGTTCAACGAATTTAAACGTGGTCGTACATCTGTTTTTGATGAGGAGCGTGGAGGCCACCCGGCAGACGTAATTACCGAGCAAGTCGTTGGAAAGGTCCGCGACATGATTCTCGCTGATCGCCGAACGAAATTGCGCCAAGTAGCAGAGGCCGTAGGAGTGTCGTACGGAACGGCAAATAATATTTTACATGATAGGTTAAGCATGAGAAAGATGTCGGCCCGACGGAATTGTCGCGGCCAAATTTCATGAATTGAACTACGAATTGCTGCCGCACCCACCGTACTCGCCCGACTTGGCGAGTACGGTGGGCTCCCTGCGACTTCTTTATGGTAAGAAATTCAACTCAAACGAGGAGGTTATCGTTGAGACAGAAGCGTATTTTGAAGAGTTTGACAAATCGTATTTTTTGGAGGGGTTAAAGAAATGACAGAAACGTTGGGAAAAATGTATTGTACTAAAAGAAGATAACGTTCAGAAAAAAAATAAAAAAAATTTGTGAAAAACTTGCTTCCTCATTCCTAACACGGGTACTTATTTATCTACACTCTTATATACACTGAGGCAAGCAAAAAAAGACTGTGCGCGATAGACAGGTAGTAAAAAAAGAGATAGCCCTCTTGCTACTTTACTTTTCTACCTGTCTCTCTCGTACGGTCTCTCATGCTTACGCTAGTGTAAATAGCTACAAACATATGTATGTATAGGGTGTCCCAATAAGAGTGAACAATATAAATTTGTATTAATAATGGAACGATACAGAAAGGGAAAAAATGATACCGGAAATGCAATAACCGTGAAAGGCATTCGTTACAGGAACATGATAACCAAGCTCTTGTAGCCTCAACTGGACGGTATGGATCTTTACGACATTTGGTTTCAGCGCATGACAACTGTAACGATTTCCCGATCGAATAATTTCCCGAATTTCCGACGTGAACTGGCCACCAAGATCGTGCGATTTAACGCCCTACAAAATCTTTCTTTGGGATTTCGTCAAATCCCATGTCTATGCGAATAAACCACAAACAATTCCTGAGCTCAAGGCCGAAATCCAAGGGGTCATCTTTCTCAAAATATCATGGAAAATTCCATTCAAAGAGCAAGGGTTTGTGGTCAGAGCCGCGGAAGCCGGATATTTTATATGAAATAAAAATATCACCACTCGCTCATAAAATATGGGTTTTATTTTTAAATTGACTATGATTTTTCGTTTTTTTTTTTTTGATTACGCTAGTGTAATTAACGTTTATATTTCGGGCAGTTCACGCGTGATTCTTGACATTTGTGTCAAAGTAAAAAAAGCTCAGTTTGGTTTGCCAGTTCATCATGAATAGACTTACGCCTGAACAACGTTTGCAAATTATTGAAATTGAGGATCCGTTTTTTATCGCTCAATTGTCTTCAACGACGAAGCTCATTTTTGGCTCAATGGATACGTGAATAAACAGAATTGCCGTATTTGGAGGGAAGACCAGCCAGAGGCAATTCAGCAGCTACCAATGCATCCCGAAAAATGCACTGTTTGGTGCGGTTTATGGGCAGTATTATGCGGCCTTGGGCCATACTTCTTTAAAGATGGAGAAAGGTACCGTTTGATGGTAACAGACTTTTTTTTTGCCAAAAAAGCAAGAATTGGACTCAACCAACATGTGGTTCCAACAGGACGGTGCCACATGCTACATGCAACACTGCATGCGAAACCATGCATCAATTGAGAGGCGAATTTGGTGAGCAGTTAATCTCACGTTTTGGTGCAGTCAATTGGCAACCAAGATTGTGTGATTTGACCCCGTTAGACTATTTTTTGTGGGGTATGTTTAGTCTCTTGTCTATTGGGACAAGCCAAACACGATTGCTGCTTTGGAATGAGTGAAAAAGTGTGCCAAAATTGGACCACTTGAAACGTAGCCGCGGGCAAAATTTAATGGAAATTATCTTTAAAAAGTAAATTGCAGGAATTGATTTATCTATCCAAATAAATATTTCATTCACTTTTGCAAAATTTCTGTGTTGGTTTCTCAAAAACCAAGCTCTTAAAAAGTCAACCGTTATAATAGATCTTTTCCAACACTTGTGTTTAAAGTTTAAGCTAGACATAATTCCCCATACCTTTAACATATGTACATGTATACAAATGATCTACGGTTGTTCAAGCTTAAGAAAATATATCCATGTATGTACACATGTATTTACCTATACCATAAGACGCTAATAGATACATATTTTTTAATTACAAGATAATTTTTAGTAATTTTCATTTCATTTCCAAACCAATAATGGACTTTGTTTTTCCACTTCAATTTTTGATATCAAAGTCAAATTTCTGCATGAATAAATTTTTTGTAAAAAGTAAACAAGAAAAGAAAACAATCCCTTAGACCATATGTGCTAAAAATTGAGATACAATTTTTCTTCAGCAGCAAAACAAAAACCTATGAGCATACTACACACACACTTCAAATAATTAAGCAATAAATTATTTAGGATTTAAAAAATTCTTATCATTTTTAAGAACCGCAAATGAACTTTTGACTCTCATTCATATGCACATTTTTGAGTGTGTCAGTTGGCATATGGCACTCGAAGGAAAAGGATATAATCACTATATTATGCAACGAACAAACAATTGCAGGACATGCACATGAACGCATTTTCATATACATACACATGTACGAGTGTGTATATGTATATGCGTGCTTTTGGTGGAGATTTATATTTTAGCATCAGTTGAAATTGTTCATGTTTGAAGGAACAACCCTTTCATCATCAACATTGATGATTGTGCTGTTTTCGAGTTACCCTTTTACTTTATTCCTTTATTGTGATTGTTATTGTGTTGATATTCTCAAATGACAAATTACAATCAAATACACACATACACACACAGAAAATACTCGTATACATGCACACTAGTATACCCACACACCTTCGATTTCATTCAATGGCCAATTGAGTTTTTAGTTTTTACCAGAAAAGAACTCAATCACTGATGTTTTGGGTAACCAGTGGCTACGATTTCTTTTTTCCTATTCGATTTTCTTATGATTTGACAATGATTGATTGCAGCGCAATGGATGGACAAATCGATTTTATCTTGTAGTTGAAAAGGTTTGGTCAATGATTATTATTAGAAAAAGAATTAAAACGTTCATATTTACCATAACAAAAAATGCAAGTACCAAATTTAATTGATACAGTCACCTTGTAAATAGTTCGTTTAATCTATGGAGCGATACACATCAAATTGAATAGACTTGGCCCTCACCTGAAGAATTGTTTTGCCTTCACGCACGCCTTAAGTCGCACTGGCCAATAATCAATAGCTGCACGCACCTCGTGCATTCTAAAAGTGCTGACAGCACGAATCAAAGCAGTCTTCAGAGCATCAATGTTGGGGTCTCTCTTGTGGCAAACCATGTCCTCTAAAACTGTCCATAATTTGTAATCCAGTGGGTTCAAATCAGGGCTGCCAGACGGCTATTCTTCAGAGCAAATGAAAGCTGGCAAATGGTTTTGAAGCCAGGTCTAGCCTTATAGGTTGGCGCAGAATCCTGCTGGAAAGTCCACGGCTGGAACAGAGAATAGTTAAGTGGCTTCACAACGTCTTCCAAAACGGTTTCTTGGTAAAATTTGGCTTTTTGGATTTTGAATTTTTCTACCCTATTTTTTCCAAAGCTGCAGTCAACAAATGTCCGGTGCGACGTTTGAAGGCACCAAGTCCCAAGTCTTTTTTAATAATACGACGGATTTCGCTGAATTCTTGATTAGACGGTTTTGATTACTTGCGGCGTGCGAACTGTACGTGGACGGCCCGACCTGTGGCTTTCTATGATATCTCCAGTCTCCTAAAACAGTTTTATGCACCGGTAGATGAACATGCGACTAATCGCGAGTGGGCGGAGCGTCTTGAAAATATCGCCTTTTTTCATTTCACACTTAAAAAGTGCTATAAGAGCGATATGGTTCTCATTATCTGACCACACCATGGTGAAAGCTGACACAATTTTGAATTCCCGTTGCAGACTAACGCTATAGAGGTTAGCTTTCATAAACCATAAACCTCTATACCTGTAATAACAGGGTATGTTCAATTCTACTATTGGAATAGGTATGTTCAATGTTGTAACAGTATTTATGTCCCTACTGAGTAGAACCAGAAAATCATAAGAATGCAGTCAACCGAATGATTTTAGTCTGAAAATAGGTCTTATATTTAGGTTACTTATGGTAAGTGTACACGTAAACCGAACTCGTAAAAAAAGTTTATTCCAATGAAGTGGATTTAACTCATATTTGGATCAAGTACACATAGAGATATTCCTAACACTCTAGATCCCAAATTTTTTATTGACCTAAAAAATTAGAGTATTACAAATATCGATGACTTTTCATGAGGTATGAGCCTTTCTTATTAAAATTTTCATACTCTTAGCTATTCAAAGCTTTTTTTCATACCATTAGAATCGGTCGCTGTGGCGTAGTGGTAGTGCGTTGGACTGCTGCGCAGAATGTCCGGGGTTCGAATCTCGGCACAGGTAAAATCAAAAAGTAGAAAAAATAATTATTCTACACGGCACCACCTCTTGGCAGGCAATGGCAAACCTACAAGAGTAAAAATTGCATATTAAAAGCTTTTCACTTCGCCGTTCGGATTCGGCATTAAACTGTAGGTCCCTTACATTCATGTACAAATATAACACGCACAACATGAGTGGATGCGAAAAGCTCGGCCTAGGCTCTCCATGGGCTGTTGTGCCATTAAAAGTAAGTAAAGTAAGGATCGCAGTAAGTTTTTCCTTTTACATCAAAATTTTTTTAAATTTAAAAATTGATCTTTATAAAAGTTTGTGAAATTCACTAAACGATATAAGAAAGTACACTAACTGACAACTGTTGTGGTACAGTAGTAATTACTTCCGTTTTGGCGAAGGCTGTCTGGAGACACGCTAGCGAACTTGAAAAACGATATCACTGTATGAGTGATATAAATTAAAAATAGATAACAGACCAATTTACAATGAAGATATACTCGTAGATAGCAGCTTAACGGAAACATCCTTTGTTTGGTTTAATTGACTGTCCAGGGACACACTTAAGCCAGAACGGCCCATTGTGATACTACATGGTTGGACCTACAGTTTAACGCCAACCAAGCTATGTACTTGTACCTGCTTATTACTTACTCACCAAGCCGTTCTGAAATGTTAAGCTACATTTATTAAGTGATTTTATCATACCGGAGCGAAATTCAAAAAAATTAAAATAAGTTATTTACTAGACCATGTCGAATATATTCAAATCACTATAAAATCCATTTTAATTAAAGTACACAATTTCCTTTTGCATATTCGCTAGAACGAAAACTTGAAAACTATAAAGACATTTTTACGATTATTACTTTATAACTTCTTTCAGATTTTTCAGATTTTTATTATTTCATGAAAATTAATTTAATAAATTGGCAAGTGTAGTTTGCTTATGTTCGAAATGGAGCCGCATAAACAAAATAAAATTTGCTTGTGCCATCCAAAAAGAGAAGAAAAAAACAGAAGAGAAATGATTATATAATATTATTATTGGATATGATGAAAAGTACAATTTTTCGTGACGCACATACATAAATATTTAAGTGAGATCCAAAAATCCTTTTAAATATGTTTTTGCCAGGGTGGCACAATGCGACACGGCCTTATAGTTTATTTTCTCCCTCCAATCTATTATTTTGCCAGCCAAAATATTAGGCATAGTAGCAATTTTCTAATCTTTTCTCCTTTGACCTTAGGACATGAATTGCCCTATATTGACATTATATTTTTTATGGAAGAACCTTCTTTAACGTTTCTATTTAGATATACATATGTATGTATGTAATGTATGTATAACAAATCGTTTTCTAAACTATCATTAAGTCACTTCTTTTTTTCTTCATTTTTTTACGGGGGAGAAATATATAAGTATACTTCTCCCTAGTGTGTACTCACATGTACATGCGTGCATACATACATACGTATGTAGCTGAGTATGTATGTATGTATGTCCTTTGGCGATTTTTGTTGAAGCGAAAAGAGAATATAAGAAAAAGTAAAGGACATTGTATTGATTTATGATTTATTGGCGTAAAATTGAAAGTAAAATACTAAGTGTCAATTTCATAAAAATAAAAAAAATTGTATTAAATTCAATTGAGACACCTTTTTAGCAAATAATATAAATGGAAAAAGAACTTATTAATAGCTGGTAGCGTGCCATTTGAAACCTTTGTATGAGCTTTTAAGCCAGTTTCGTGAGCAACTTTTCTCATGGAAACCATTGAATTATGCTGCAGCCGCTTTTGCACTGGTGGACTTTCGACAAAAAAAACTTGTTTCTCATAAAGGGGTTTACAATAGGGATGTTATGTCCCATATATAAGTAATACACAGAATAATTGAGATATCGGGCTGACTTATTCCAGGTGTAGTACAAATGTTACATTTATGGCAAGTATGATGCTCATATGATCACCGTGAGCACGTTTGCAGCGATCGATTCTTTGCAGCCAATTTTGAACCACTCTGCCATACATATCGGCCGGGCATTCAATATTGTTCCTGAGCTTCTCTAATCTATTTGGCTTGTTGGCATACACGAACGACTTGAAATGAAATCCACTGGCGTTAAATCGCATGAGCGACGTAGTCTTTCGATAGGACGAGATTACACGATTACCGAACTTCCCATTCAATAGATCAATTGCTTGACCAGCTGTGTCGCATGTCCATCCACATGGCACGATAGCGAACTACATTGACCATAACATAGCGCTCATTATCATCAATGACAAAATACAATCCAATCACACCTCCGGCATGAAATACTCACCACACGGTCACTTTTTGTTGATGTAAAAATGAGAAAATCAAGAGTTTCTTCAAACTTAAATTTGCTACCACCGACTCAAAACGTTGCTCGTTCGTGAACTTCATCATGATAAAAATGTAAATCTTGAATGACGTTGTGACATTGCCAGAAAAAAAAAGAATTAATTGGGCGTTTGTATTTATATATTGTATAAAATTTGTATGCCCCTATTGAAAACCCCTTTATTTTCTTGTTAATTCAGCGCGTATTTGTTTCCCCCATCTGTAAACGCATATTTAGAAAAAATTAAACCTGGTATACAGAAACAAGTGGTTTTATGAAAAGTCTTATGTGGAATTATTTTGAATGGTAAATTTTATTTTAGGGTTTATTTTGCTTTTATTTAACTTTAAAAGCTTGAAAGTGTATTTTACCGTGCTAGAAATTTGTGTCTACAGTGTGACCATTAATTAACGCAATTTTCTCTTAATTTTTGTGTTATTCTACGTAATCGAGAGTACATCTGATTAAATTTTTGTGTGGTCTAGATTTCATTTAGTTATTTAATTTACGGTGTCAAATAATCGGTCAGCTTGCAGCAGCTAGGCAAACACAATTGTGAGATTGCGTTCATTCATACTCGTTCATTAGTTTCTCGTTCAGTTAAAAGATTTAAGGAGCTGAATCATGAAGGTGATCGTCCAGGAAGATGCAGAAAACCCACCATCAATACTCCCAGGAATCGCAAAATCGTTCAAAAGTGGATAGAGTGTATATCAACGGTTTCCATGAGAAAAGTTGCTCACGAAACTGGCATCAATCGTAAATCAATTCGAGTCATAGCAAAAAAGTAACTAGAACTGCTTAAAAGCTCCAAACAAGCCAGTTACAGACGGATGAAAGAAGCGCGTACGACTCCAACGATGTCACCCACTTCAACGTCGGATTGCAAGAAATGCATGGAAAAAATTCGCCTTCACAGATGAAAAGCTGTTTACTGTTGAACAAGTGTTTAACCGTCAAATCGACAGAAAATGGTCAATAAAGGCTCCTGGGCCATCATTCGTCATTCAAAATCGCCAAAATCCGCAATCCGTCATGGTATGAAGTGGTATTCGCTGAAATAGCCACCCTTAATTTTTGTGGAACAAAGAGTCAAAACACCAAGAAGTGTAATAGCCGAGAAATTTTGGAGCCTGTGGAACTCCCCTGGGCCCGACAACACTTTGGCGATAATGGTTGGACGTTCGAGTAAAACTCTCAGAGCCACAACAACGACGAAAACAATGGTGCAGGTCTCATTTTCCTAATTTTATCACATCTCAAGAATGGCCACCATATTTATCATTTTCACAGGATCTCAATCCAATGAATTACAGCGTATAGTCCATTTTAGAGGCCAGGGTCTGTGATAAACTTCATCTAAACTTGCATTCCCTGAAACAGTCGTTGCGTCGTGAATGGGACCGAATAACAGCGGAGGAGCTGCGCCCATAGCAAAACATTTTTCCAGTGTTTGAAGCTGTGTATTCGTGCCAAGGGTGGCCACTTCGAAACTGGCTGAACAAATTTTTACTCCTGCATTATGCTACCTTTTTCTTCGATCTGTTTTTCATTTATAATTACAATAATCTTTTTATGTCCAAAACTGGTAATACACTTATTACGTGTCACCCTGTATTAAAAAGTATCCTAAAAATATGTCAACGTTCAAAAGAAATGATAAACTTTAAAGAAAAAAGGAATGCCAGCTCCATTAAATTAAGTAAATTTATTTAAGATCTGTTCACGTGTTCAAAGTTTATAGCTGGCCAAATATGATGAAAAACCTAAATTAGGCTTATGGGCGAACCCATACAAGTTACAATAAAATTAATTTTATATTTGAGATCAGCAACCTGCCTATTGTGGGAGAACGTCTTCGACTTCTGTACAGCCGTTGCATGGGATCGAATCACTGTGGTCTGTAGTATTAGCAGGATACTACCTTCTGAAATATGTAGATAAAAATTAGCACATATTTTTTTTAACTTTTATCTAAATGCTCCACGACATTCATTACCTCTCGTCTTCTCGCACTCTATCTCTTTCTTTCTCCCTCTATTCATTTGCCCTTAACACAAAGGCCAATTTAAATAAATTACCCTTCGTATTCTGACAATCTTGCTTCTGGTTCATTTAATTCGTAAGCATTTATATATATGTATGCATGAGTATTCTTCAGAAAATTTAAATATTGTTTTGGCATCTTTTTTCTTTCTGTTTTGTCTTTTGTAGTCTCAAGTAATTGAGTTTCTCATTTAAAAAGTCGCTATCGACACCCTGACTGTTGTACTATTTTTTAGGTATTTGTGTTGAATTTCAAATGTAAACCGATTAAAACTGAAGTAATAACAATAAAAAAATATTTTATGTGCCATACAAAATTTATACCATTGTCCCCTGTTGACATCATTTTCATTCATAAACACCAAACAACGGAAACAGAAGTGGTGAAATCATTCAAGTAGAAATTGAAAAGTTGTTGTTGATTTCTTCAATATTATTTTTTTCTTTTTCTTTTATAATATTTTTGTGTATCCAATGATAGCTGGGTCTTCTTGCCCTCATTTGACTTCTGTATAGGAACTTTAAAAGTATATTGTGCCTAGCTATTGTATAGTTTATAAGGTTAGATATAAAAGTTACAGGTTTGAATCAAACCAATTTAATGTAAATTTAAAGAAACTTTCAAGTGCAATGATTTTAATGATCTCCTGTAGTTAATTATATGTAAAAACTATTTGCTCATTATTTAAATCTTTTCGGTTTTGAAATACAACATTATTTACTTTGTTCTTTTTTCTTTAACTTAAATGGTACGTGATACATTTTCAACCTATTGGAAGAGGTCAATTACTATACTGTCGAGATAAATATTGAGATTCTTATCAGGTTCTTATGATCATAAGCGAATGGATTCCACTTACTATTAAGTATTGCTCTACTAGTCAAAAACTTTGGTGACCTAAGCTTAAATGCTTTTCGTCCCCGAGCTTAGGAAAACTTGCCAAAGTTTAAGTTTTGCAACACCTACGGAATTAAATTCAAGTGTTTTTTTTTTATAAATATATTTAAGACAAAATTAATATCGATTTTTAATTGTAAAATTTTTATTCAGTTCATTTTTAAAAAACTTTTCAGTGTCTGATTTTTGAACTGCTTAAGCAATACCAAGAAAAAAAAAATTTATTTCATATCAAAAATTAAAATCATATTGTAGTTATGTAACCAGTATAGCGTTTATGCTTGTTTCTATCTATGTACATACTTTAAAGAGGAAAGGCAATTTAAGAAATAATCTAAGAGAAAACGGCGTCTTGCTAAAAACCTACACTCACACATACATATGTACATATATACATACATATGAAACGATATCAACGAAACAATATTTTCGTAAATCGGCTTTAAGTCATGAAAAATAATAGGATACCTTCTTTCCATTTGTATTCGGCAATATCAAGAACATTCAAAGAAAGAAAAAAGGCCAGAACTGCCAAGCAAATGCGAAGTTTGCACCATTTTCTCACATTCGTTGGAATCGAAGCAGATTGTTGTGTACAGCACACAACGCGAGTTAAGATGATTTTTTACAACATTTTCACATACTGTTCGCTTGGTGCGGAACACATGCTGCGTTGATACTGTGATGATAATGATAATAATGGATGGTGGTGTTGTTGATGATGGTGATGATGACGATGATGCCCGATGATGACAACAACGTTTACTAAGCAAGTGTGTGAAGCATATAGTGAGTGCTAAAGCAAGGGTATAGAAAATTTATTATATGAAGTATGTACTTAGTATGTTTCATATTCTTATCAATGGCAAACAGATTCATGGTATTGAAAAGTAAATACTTATATACGGACATGTATACAATTCAGTATTTTAGCCAATTTTGTTAAAAATATATACAAAGATGCATATACCATACATATATAATTATGTATATGTAAAGAAAAATATATTTATGACAATGTGTAACTTGTTGCTCAACTTTTCATTTAAGGGGATCGTCCACTTAATAAAATTGAAAATAAAAATTTATTTATGTTGGCATTCTTAAAGAATAACATTTTAAGAATGCCCCCAAAATTTTGTGGTTGATCCCAAAATTTTGGAGTTAAATCGAAAAAATGTGTTAGAGTTAAACAGTCACAGCTCCATACACTTTTCTAATTTTTTCTCAAATACGCTTTTGAAGCCGTTGAAAAAGAATTGATTTATTATTTTCTATTTCTATTGTTGCATATATTAAAAGATATAATTTAAGCATGTTTTTTTATACTGCAAAAGGCAAACGGGCTATAATTTAACACTTCATTAAGTATATTGTATAGTTTATTTGTTTAAATAATAAAAACATCTAACTATCTTACAAATATTATACTATGAATTAATTTTAGTACCATCTTTAGTTTAATCCACAGTCATATCATCGGGTATTTCTGAATCCTCAATCGTTCGAGTCACCGGTATATAAACTTTAAATGCAAATTTCGACTTAACAAACGATCCGGTATTCAGAACGGTGCAGCCATGTTGTGACGTCGAGAAGCTCTGACAAGAATCACCGATCACTACGAGATCAGGCAATGGATACAGCCACAATGCTGCATCAAAATCCCAGTGTACAGGTGCGGCAATTGGATGGATTGGTGCCAGGTGATTCTGGCAGATAAGGGTGCGCGCGAAATGTTGTTCGATACGTTGCGTATCGGGTGGAAAATGCAAAGTGTTACGGCAAAATTTCGCCATTAAATCCAAGCGACACACAACAATCTGTTGCGTGCAGTATTGTAAACGGCACGGATTGGTAGCGAGACGTGTACGCGGCCATGCTTTTCGTAGTCCGGTAGCAAGTGAAGCGGGTAGCGGTGCACGTGGTAGTATATTTGGGGCAGTGGGATCCTCACAAGATGGTACTAAAATTAATTCAGTTTGCTTTTTCAATTGTTCACAGCCAGCGACGAGCGCACCTAATGCTGTAAGATGCTGCTGCATTGAATGATGATTGCGACTGGAAGTGGCAAATGGGCCCATTAGCACAATTGCCACCGGTGGACATGAATCATAGCCAACAAACAGCTTACGTAAACGTTCCATCACCGTAGGCATATCCAGTCGCACATCTGAGAGGAAGACAAAAGTTGCTTCAGTATTGGTTCGCTCAATTTCCTGTAAACGCGTGGAGTACTTCAGCAACTTGGTAGATCCACCACCCCAGCTATTTTGTGTGCCAAAGAAAGCGCGACTACTACTGGCTGGCTCAGCTGGTGGAAAGCCAAGGCCGTCGACTACAAACAAATGTGTGAAGAGATATTAAGAAAATGAAAAACATTTATCTGTGCAATTTACCTTTGAGCACACGATGGCTGTAGGACCCTTCGGCGAGCACAAAGCAACCCTCACAGAAGAACCCCGAATGAAAACGTGCACCACTTAAATCAAGCTCAACACAACCCGTGGGATCTTCTATGTAGAACTTACCCTCCTTCAATTGTGTGAGCAGCCCCAGAATCACAGCCTCCTTAACAACTGAACTGGCCAATAAGTTTTCAGCAAAAAGCAATTTGAATTTCTTTGCTTGCGACTCACTGGAAACTCCACCCTGTATGACAGCTGGTGCAAAAAGTTCGTGACGCAATGATTTTTGGAGCAGCATTGCATAGCGCTGCCGCAAATGATCCGACTTTAGCGACGTGTGTGTCAAGATACTACGTGGTTTCAAGTCAAGTTCGAACTTCTTTATTTGTATATTATATTGAAAACGTGGCACAGCAAATCCATCGATCAGGGAAAAAACAGTTTCACCTTCATCAAGTCCAACACGATTTATCTCGTTTATTGCCTTTTCGAGAGCAGCTCTTTCCACATTCGACGTGGTCAGACGCTGATTTTGCAAATTGTCTGTGATTATAGTAAGCCATTTTTCACGTTCCGCATCATCGAATGGAAGCAACTGCTCGGCGAGAAACTCACAGTTCTCTGAACGTATTAGAAAACCACTTAGTTTAAATGCGACTGTAATCTTTTTCTTCAATTTCACAAGATCTTCCATGTTTTCCTTACTATTGTTATGATTTTTTAATGTTTACTTCACACTGAAATACGCGCCAAAAAATACCTTAAATTAAAGTTGATGCCACGTAGTAACAAACATTCTTTACAACAAAATAAATAAACATTTCTGCAGAAAAATAATTAAAGGTACACTTGATTCCTCTTTTTGTAATAAAGGTAGGTAAATCTGGTAAAAGTGAGAGTCTAAAATTCATGTTATTGTATCACATTATGTTAATTTAGATTTAAACTTTTTAACCGGCATCACTGTTCTTAGGCTATGTGTTGCCAACTGCCCAAATGTCAAGCACAACCAACTCATATCACGCGCACAGCTGTTTTTGACAAACTGGTTGTTTTATAAATTTCCGTCGATGCTGTTGTGTAAAAAGAGAGAAGTAAATCATGTAAATATTATTTGTTTATATTAAAACGTTGAAAACAAATTACAATTTTATATACGATTTACATTCTAGTTTTGATAATTTCGAAGGAGTAGAGACAGTGGTACCATTTTTTATTTAATCTGGCCTTTAATCAACGCTATTAACACCTAATGCAGGAGTAGAACGAATCAATTAAAAATAAAATAAGTACAACAAATAAGTCACACTCTACTACGTCATTGAGTTTAATCAACCATGCTCGAGACCTGCCAAAAACGGCATATGCTTCTTGGCCTGAGCGTCTTAGTTGCTCTCACCATAATTGTACTGATCATAGAGTCACACTTCTCGGAGAACGATGCAACGCGTCGTGGACGAGCTCAACAATTTGTTATTGAAAACAATTCCACCTGCTGGCTACGTGAAAAGTACACAGTCATACAAGAATGCCACCCATGTACGGAATTTGATATTGTGAGTAAAAGCCTTGGTGTTTGTATACACACGCATTACAAAGAGGTGCTGCGCTGTAAAAGTGGAGAAACTGTAACGAAGAGTTGTGATCGCGTTGCGCTCATTGATCAACGGAATTTTTTGAAATTTGAGGTGGCCTGCTTTGCAGTGGGCTTGATTAGCTATTTTGTATCATATGCAAGAGATAAAGTATTATCGCGGAGAACGCATCTAAAAATCGAACGACAACTCAACCGAATGCAATAGTTGTCGCTTAGAAAACAAAAGGTATCTAGACTTCTAATTCTGCAACAAGCAGTTCTTCTTTAAGTGTTTCTCATTTCAGGCATTTTACATTAAAATTTAGATTAAATTGCGAATGGAGATTTTTATATTAAGTTCTTATCAATGTATTGTATATATATAGAAGAAATAATGAAAATTTATAAATTAAAACAGAGAAAATCTCATTTGTAATGTTTGCATTGAAAGGAACTCCATAACTCAACGTATAAGTATGTACAAACATATTGAAGGCTGGAAATATTTATATATCAGTATTTCTGAAGGACTAAACTCGTAAAACAACCTTTTTTCGTATCTTTTGCTTGCAGTAATGAGTTCCTCAAGAGAATTCCAATATTTAAATATCGACCGACATGACTGCAGTGGGTAGTGTAGCGAAATAGTTCGAACAAATCTTTGAGTACAATAAGTGTATTTATTTATTAGTTAATGTGATAAAACAATCAAATATGTATATACATCATAAAATAAAATATAAATATATAAAAATTAAATACTTAATATTGCCAATGGAATGTCTTAAAATACCAGAGATAAAATAATAATTTTATTAACTACACTTTTGTTCAAATATTAAAGAAAATTACATTTTTATCAACTGAAATTTTAATGTTGGATCTTGGCGAAATGAATATCTTAAGAGTTACTAAAATTTCGTACTCGACGTTCACATCAATTATAATACGAGTATGCTGGGGGAAATAAAAGCTGTTGTGTGGTAACTATTAAGCTCGCTGACCGAATCAATACACTTTTTACTATATTGATAGAAAAGAAATCAGAATATTGCATGCATATGTGGAGACTTTTCACAAATCTTTCCAACAGTCAGTTTTTTCTTAACTACATATAAGTACATATGTATAACTGATATGAATAGATATGAGATTTTGGGTTCTTGAGGTTATGGCATACACAGCTTTACTCATAATTATCGGTAACGCATTCATAAGTCATTGTCACTAGACAAAAGAAAGGAAAATTGCGTTTCAAATGGTGCAACTCTAACAACAATACACTCAACATTTAAATATTATAAACTCTTTTTGGTCTTCATTTCTACGATTATTCTATTTCCTCCAATCAGTTATTAAGTCCGGCTCTACTGTAATGCCCGTAACAGAATTTGTTATATCTGTTCCAACGCAAGAAGTATCATCAACTTCATTGGCACCAGCTTCAGCACTTCCACCATTGCCACTCTTGAGTGTATTATCAGTCATCGGCAAAGGTTTGGCAACGCCTATGCGAACTACACCCTTTGGTGCACCTTTTAGTGCCTGTACTGCTTGATCCAATGAAGCATTCTCCAGATTAATTGAATTTACGAAAAGTAATCGATCGCCCGGTATTAAGCGCCCATCTAACTGTGCTACACCACCGGGTACCAGCGAACGTATCACAATGAGGGTGTCATTCGGATCCAGGGGGTCTTGGTAGTCGAGTATGGAGAATCCCAAACCACGATCGCCCTTGACCAGCTCGATTATCTGTGGTTCGGAAGACCACATAGCTAAACCAGTTAGCGGCTCCAAGGAGCGTGATTTCAACTTGCTGAAAGATTCGTCGTTGACCGAACCAGCAGTGGCCAGGCTGCCATCGGATTTGGCTTTCACCAGGCGATCGGAAGCAGGAAGCAAATTTTCAAAATTGCTGCTGAGCTTTTTCAACGTATCGTCCGAGAAGGGCATAACAGTGCTCTTGCTACGTCCACACACCATGCGCACATCTTGCGGTAACTCCTTGAGAATAGCAACCACTTCAAGGTGATTCATACCTAGCAAACGTTCACCATTCACTTCAAGTAGTTCATCCCCTGATCGAAGTACACCGTTTACACCCACAGGTCCGTCAGATAGTATGGAACGTATATAGTGATGAGGGCGCACTTCACGACCACCTTCAACATCCACTGTCCCTTCGAGTGATATACCGAGACCACCAACAGCGAATTTTTTAATTTGCGCAACGATAACATCAACATCGGCACCCACTACTTTCTTCCATTTGCGTGTGATTTCCTGTTCCACTTCAAGTGTTAGATCAGGGTCGGTGTAGTACTTGCGACGCGATATAACTGCGGAATTCTTAGCGTGAGGTGTATCCTAAAACGAAGCAAAGTGTTAAAATAAAATATGGAATTAACCATGATACTGACCTCAGTTTCTGTCAATTCGCTCTCGGATTTTCCAATTGATCCGATAGATGCATCCGTTTGTATAATTTTTGGAGTGCCATCAATAGAATCACGCACAGCAATCAATTTCTTGCCTGAACCAAAGGTGCTCAGTGAAGTGGTAACAGCAACAGATGGAGTAGTTGGTGTCATAAATGCTTCTGGAGCAGCAACGGGTGACATATTCACAATGGAATTGATAGGGTCATCGGAAACCGCACCAGGAGGCAGAACTTTGGACACAGCTGCCATTGATGAGATGCGTTGTGGTGTCACGGGGGCCATTGGTGAGGGCAGAGTCCCACGAGGTGTTGAGGGAATACTGGATGGAATTTTATCATTTGCAGCTATGGCTTGCTGCAGCTGCTCGTACTTGGGACCTCGTAAGTAACGTTCTAGACGTAAGTTCACCACTTGCCCGGATTTTTTTAGCAGTTCAACAGCTTGATGATTGGAAAAACCTTGCAATGATTGACCATCGACTTCTATAATACGATCATTAACGCGGATACATCCACTCATATCAGCCGCTGAACCAGGCGACACGCTCTTGACGAAAATCCCAGAAAGCTCTTCCTTTTCACATACATATCCAGCAATGGTGATGCCCAAACCATTCGCATCCTTGGTAAGCTCAACTTGCAGTTTTTCCGTTTCAGGAAGAGCCAATAAATCATTCAAATCCATCACAGGTGTTGCCATGGGCGGACGTTTGGCAATATCGTCGCTACGGTAAACAAATCTCTCATCCTCGGTAGTGGTTTGTGGAGTAGATGCGGTGGAACTTTCTCCGAATATTTCCGGGTATCCGGTAGATATGAGATAACGCTCCAATTCAACAGGGTCGATAAGCACACGCGCTGGCACTATTGCACTGCCAGGCTCAACAACGAATTGCGGCGCACCCGGCGGAGTAGCCTGTTCAATTGGGCGCGCCACTACCAGGCGTACATGAGTGCCCGATTGCCTCAACACTGCTGCTACTTGCTCTGATACCATATCATGCAAATTCACATCACCAATTTGAAGAATATGATCTCCAGAACTCAAACGACCATCACGGTCTGCCACTCCACCTGGCAATATTGTCTTCACAATAACACCCGAGGTGCGTGCACCTATGATGCCGAATCCCAGACCAGTACCATCGTTGACCAATTCGATCGCTTGAATTTGAGCATATTCCGCAGCGAAAAGATCTATGCCCGACGACGGAGGCATCTTGGAATTTTGCGATTGAGGACGCGCCTGTTCATCTACTACCTCCACTACAGCCTTATTGCTGCTACCCGGACTACTTGGCCCCGAACGAGGCGACAGTGGTGCAGAAGAAAAATCATAGATAACATCGCCGCCGTTGATACTCAATACCAAATTGCCAGCAACATCAATGTCGAAATCATTGGGCAACATTGATGGATGCTGGGACAATTGTGCATTCAACTCGGAGAGAGAATCCTGAACGTGCACAATTGTCCGAAATACTGGATCATTTAGGATGTCGAGAACAGTTTTCAGGCTCTCAGCCGTTTGCATTTGCAATTTTGGGTCATCCGAATCTTCGATGCCCTTCTTCACGATCTCAATTTGTTGTATTACACTGGAAATATCAGCGCTTAAATGCATTTTGACAGCGCCAAAAAAATTCACTTTCTACGTGTGATATATGAGAACGCGTCCAAGCGTGCAATTACCCAATGTTTTAACTATTTTCTCTCGCCGTGCTACTTTGCTAATCCAATTAAATTTTGCTTGCGTTCCACCTACTTTTTTTGTTTAGTTTACATTTATTATTTTTTTCCCCCGTTGATTTGCGTTTGCACAATTGTCACTTTATTTTACATTTTATTATTTCTTACAACTTTTACATTAATATTCAAAATTTAATCACACAATTCCCGAATTTTCCACTGAAAATATTTTCCTCCTCCAAATTCGTTTTTCACACCTTGTCAGTCCGTATGCACTTGCACTCCTACGTTTTCATGGAGTTGCCATACAATTGTTCTTGTTTATTATTACCGTTTTCGTTGATGCATACTTTTAATAATGTGAAAGAGTTGACAATTTTATTTGTGAAGCCCTCAGATGCTTATGTTAACATCATCAAAGGCAAGATATACAGGGTGTTTTTTTTAGAAGTGTGGTTTTCAATCTGGCAATACTTTTCTCGGAGTTGGGGTTTTTGACAGCTGTCACTTGATTTATGGTCAGTTTGGTTTGCCATTTCATAATGAATAGACATACTCCTGAACAACGTTTGCAAATCGTTCAAATTTATTACCATAACGAGATGGCCACCGATCCCGATTTTAACAAGAAAATTTTGTTCAGCGAGGAAGCTCACTTTTGGTTGAATGGGTACGTTAATAAGCAAAATTCTCGCATTTGGAGTGATCATAACCCACAAGCCATTGTTGAGACACCGTTACATCCTCAAAAAGTCATTGTTGGGTGTGCTCTATGGGCAGAGGGAATCATTGGTCCATATTTCTTCAAAGATAAAGCCGGTCATAATGGTACAGTCAATGGGGAACGCTATAGAGCCATGATTAATGACTTCGTGCCTGAATTGGAGGATGTTGATCTGGACGGCCTTTGGTTCCAGCCGCGGAACCAGCCGCGGCTGGTTCTTTATAATAAAGCTAAATTCTTGGCCATAACATTAAATTAAGTATATGCGTTTTATTTCTTCTTGAAAACCACACTTCTAATGAAACACCCTGTACAAGTGATGTGGCATACGTGTGTAAACTTATCGAAATATCTGGTTCATGGATTAAAAAATTTGTTTTCATGAAAACGAAAACAAAATTACAATTCGCATTTGTACCGAATACGAATGCCGAAGTAAAATTTTGCAATCGTCAATCAAATTATATTTGTTAATTTAAGCCTACTTAATCGGAATCGTTACATGGCAAAGGATTTGTTAATATTTGCTTTGAATTCGTAAAAGTATATTCCAGCAGCATTTCGAAAAGCATATTCCATTACCGAGTGGAACAGAACTATGTAATGAGTATTGAGTTGGAATATCTAGTCCACTGAAAAGCTTGAGCTTAACTAGCGATTAATGTAGCTGTTGCTATTCAGTGATAGCGTGTATTTTTGATAACTTCATATGAGGCGTTAAGTGCAAAAGTGGCAGAAGACACAATATTTTCGAAATCGAATACAAATATCTCAATTGATATCAGGCAATTTCAATCCACGCTTAACTCGGTCTCTCAGTCAATATATGACACATAACGTCGATCTCTTTCTTACTCCCCTACTTTTATATCTGTCCCTTTCACAAACTCTTTCATGTTTGCGCCAGAGAACTTTAAATTGATATAAAACGCAGAAAAATGTTTGTATATTCATGAAGGTGACTTTATTTTAAATATATTTTTTTGATATTAATGTTTGAATATGATTTCGGTCATGTGACAGGCCCTGGCTGCCACGTACATGTTTTAATCTGGATGTCCAATGTGAAAACACACTCTTCGCAGATATTAGGCTGTATTTCGGCAATAACGGGTGGAATGTTGAATTCCAAGTACTCAATTGTTTCTGGTTTATCGGCGTAGACATGCGACTTTACATATCCCCGAAGAAAATAATCTAATTCGTCAAATCGCACGAACGAGGTGGCTAGTTGACAGGTTCATTTGGTGAAATTAATCGTTCGTCAAATGTTTCTTGCAGTAAATTAATTGTATCGCACGCTGTGTGTCATGCCTTCCATTCTGCTGAAACCAGATGTCTGCAACATTAATGCCTTCCAGTTGCGGCACGAAAAAGTTAGTATGTAGTCATGTCTCTGTACCGCTCATCTTTGACAGAAACGTTCTGACCATCATCATTTTAGAAAACATATGGACCAAAGATTCCACGGTGACTTTTTCTGGATGGATTGGTGCTTATGGATTATAATCCTGCTCAACAATTAAGCTTGTGTCCATCTACTCTATGGAAAAGTTTGAGCAAAGATCTTGGTTTGCGTGCTGAGTGAAAATTGGAACTCCAGATTACGCCATGTATGCGCCAACCGCAGCGGACACATGCTAGAAATCATGTTCAAACATTAGTGTCAAAAATTTATATTTGAAGTCTTCGACTTTAAAAAAAACAACACCCGATACATTCTGCCACTTTTGAGTAGCCATTGAAAATTTGATAGACATTGGGCACTGCAGAAGAAATAATCTAGCATTTGAGAGTTTAATACATTTTTTTTTTTTTGAAATCAGTCGGTTAAAAGCATAAATTCATTATATGTATTTTAATATTTTACAGACATTTTGCGAAAAATAATAAATTGTGATAACAAACATAATTTAAAAAATGAATCGTACAGAACTTGATTATTATGCTATTTTGAATGTGCCTCGGAGTTCGGCAAAAGAGGAAATCACGCTTGCCTACAGAAAGTTAGCCATTCAACTATGTCCGTTTCGTGATCCAAAATATGAACGTGATTTTGTACCAAACGAAGGCCCTACGCATCTTAATCCACTCTCTTTAAATCGGCAATGGGAATATATTAATATGGCATTCGACGTCTTAGGTAAGTCTGGAAGAATGTTTTACATACATTCAACAACAAATTTATATTCTCCATCCATGCACAGGCAATGATTTATATCGTGCCATCTATGATCGGTTCGGCGAAGCGGGTCTCTTTCAAGGCATATTTTTACCGAATGGCTATTTCCCACCATATCAATACGATGGCGACCATATGAAAGTATATCATAATGTATTCGGCACATATTCACCTTATGCCAACATAATCGATGTAGTAACTAATCCACCGATTTTGTATTCATCGCTGGAACATGGCGTTGGTGTACGTACTAAAGATGCGCCAGTCGAAAAGATTTTATATTTGGAACTGGAAGAGGTACGTTTTGGTTGCGTGAAGCTAATGCATGTTTGGCGACAGGAGTTCATTGATCAAGCAGAAACTCGCACCGACAAGAAGTATGCAACATCAAGTCACTACTCCTAAGCAAAGTATTATGTAACTTATACTTTTAGAAAGAAAACCCTGAAACTTAATATTGCCCCAGGCACAACATCTGGCACACGTTTTTGTTTTCAAGAAGAAGGTGATCGTTGTCCAACAAAAATTCCCGGTGATATCATTTTCATTACTGCCGATAAGCCACATAGCACTTTCGAGAGGCGTAATCATCATGATCTTGTGTACACCTACAATATTGATTTGTGTCATGCGCTTACCGGATTTCAGTTTATCATAGAAACGTTAGATAAGCGAAAATTGAAGATTTCAATATCGGATGTAGTACATCCGGGCTTTATTAAGATCATACCGGGAGAAGGGTTACCCAAGTGTGAAGTAGATAAGATTGCTCCACCTAAGAAATCATCGCTTATGAAGCCGAAACCATTTGGAGATTTAGTTATTGAATTTAAAAGTGAGTATTAACTATTTGTATGGTGCCATCAGCTTTGTGCCAAAGTTACAAATAATATGAAAACTTCCAGCGAGCCAAACTAAGTTTCTTTTTTATTGAATTAATTCATTGATCGGTGGTCGAATTTTCTCTTCCGCGAACGTACTAATCGTCACAAACCACCACGAAATTGTATGAATTTCGAAGATAATAACGTAACGAATAGTACGTTCACGGAAGAGACTATTTGACCCATGATTTTATATTCAAAAAAG